>JAPTMU010000162.1:165279-171316 GCA_028583405.1 Pogonophryne albipinna
AAACAGAATGGAGTGTGAATGCGAGGGTACCAGGTGGACAGATTGTACTTAGTGGGTAATACCTGCAGTCTTGCTTTGATGGTAAATGTCAGAACATCCTCACCGACAGCGGCGTTCTTAAACACTGAGTGTGAGACTGAGTGGTCAGCAAACCCCAAACAGGCTTTCCCTGTAGTCTGAGTCCACACCAGTGCTGCCTGATCTCAGACTGCTTCGTGCTGAGCAGAACCCTCCTTGCAGAGTCTCTGCGCAGTTCCACAGGCTCTTCCTGAGGTGTTGTGATGTCGGCCTTCACAACCACACTGGGGTCAATGATCAGTTCATCAGAGACTTCAGTCTGTGTGTTGAGTCGTGTCCATTTCAGCTGGACTCCAGTCCGATTGCAGAGGTCATTGAGATCTGGCCAGTCAGACCCCGAAGCCCTTGGCCTGAGAGTCCAGTTTCCCAGAGTCTTTCCTCCTGAAGCCGAGGAAGTTGTTCTGGTCTGCGCTGGCCAGGGGGATCTTCCTTCTGTGTAGATCCAGCAGGAGAGAGGCCCTGGCCATTTCTCTTACGGTGACATCATCATTGTTAAGCATGTGGAGCAGGTGGGCTAGCCTGGTGGCTATGTAGGTCCACTCGACATTGGGGACTCCCAGCCCCCCCTCTCCACATGGGAGAAAGATGATGCCCCGTGTGGAGTGTGTGTTGAGGCCCACCCACTTTCTGACCAGCAGGACAGTTTTGTTTGTCATTTCTCTCAGTGCCTTGAGAGGGATGTGTACATTGGCAAAGAGATGTTGAATTTTAGCCAAAGCCACCTCTCTCACAGCCTGGAACCTCATGAGGACGGGGAGGGGGGACAAGTCAATCAGGTGGAGACGATGGAGAAACTCTGCAGTGAGCTCCTCGACCTGCTCCCCCCACTCGCCAGCGATGTTAAACCTGTGGCCAAGGTATGGGTAGGCCTCATTACGGGAATACACCTTAATGGGTTGGCCCATTACAAGAAAGGAGGGCGGCTTGTCGTTCTTGTCCTTATACCAGCGGTTGCCTCCACTGCGGCGCTCATGGAGTACGGCACACTTAGCTCACCTCCAGCCCTGACCATTGGAGGAACTCATCAGTGCGTGCCAGCATGTTAATGATGACATCCTCTTGTCGTGATGACACCTGCACGTCGTCAGCGTATCCCTGAACAGGATTTGGGGATTTGACATGCAGCGGAGCGCACTGGTAAATCCACTTCATCCATTGGTTGAGTGCTAGGATGAAGTTCACGGCCAGGGGAGTAGCCCTCTGCACAGTTTGACATTTGGCTTTATAGTAGTTATACACATTGGCTGTATCACTAACAGTGGGCGGGGTTTCCGGAAAACAGCTGTTATTTAAAATGATATCGATTGCCTTTGATTTGCGGTGTTGCCAGAGATATGCCAGCTTGTTCCTGGAAACTTTCCTTTGCTGCCGTTGTGTCTCTGTCCCCGCGGCCCGCAGCTGGTTGTATTCTCTCACGGATGAAGCGAAGCTGCATTTCTATCCAAGGTGTCAGTGAGTCAGCTGTAAGGTCCACCGGGAAGTCGGCAGAAAGAGGGAATTTCTTCAGGATTCTGGCGACAGAAGCTGGAATCCGTAGGGACGCGAGTTTCGTTGCGTCGCGGAGAATATTCCATTAATGAAAAAAGCGCTGGTCAGGATTATCACCAGCCTGCCCCACTTCTCTGCGCCTCCGAGAGTAACAGCAAAGTTAGATCTTACCTGGAGCAGTTTTGTGTCCAGTGTCCGCCTGTACGCTCTTTCATCTCTCTGGAAAGGAGTCCACTCACAATCTGACAATAATCGCACATATTGCTCGAAGTCTACACGAACATCTCCGGCCGGTGTTGGGCTTGGGTCGCAGACGTTCAGGCGTTGTTTGTAGACCCGCCCGCTGTTCAGGGCTTGTTTAAAGGCCAATCTCAGCGTGGTAACCGTGGTAACGAGACACATTGTGTACCAAAAGCATCCAGTGGATCTTATATCCCCACTGCAATAACGATGGCAGTTACAACGGGTGTATGTGAGCTTAGATGTTAAAAAAGGTGAATGAGTTCCTCTCACCACTCATGCGTGGCCGCCATGACACACACACACACACACACACACATACACACACACACACACACACACACACACACACACACACACACACACACACACACACACACACACACACACACACACACTAACCCTAAGCCTAAACCCTAACCCTAACACACACACACACACACACACACCCACACACACACACACACACACACACCCACACACACACACACACACACACCCCCACACACACCCCCACACACACACACACACACACACACACACACCCCCACACACACACACACACACACACACACACACACACACACACACACACACACACACACACACACACACACACATACACACACACACACACACACACACACACACACACACCCACACACACACACACACACACACACACCCACACACACACCTTGAGTTTCTGCTGCAGTTCGCTGCTGAGCCTCGTCAGCACGGCGTTGGTTTCTTTGTTTTCCCGGATCAACATCTGGATCCGTCTCTTCTGTTTGGACGGCAGCCTGAGAGGGACAATCATCACTTTATCTGTTAGTGTAAACCTGATCAAGTGCACGTGTAGAGACAGAGTGTAACACTGCTATAGATTAGTCTAACTCTACATCAATCAGACTCTCTTATGGGTACGCTAATCAGAATCAGAGCCAGGTATGTTTACACAAACAAGGGATCTGATTGGTGGTGTGAACAAAAACAACACGAGGAGATACGTCGGTAGAGAGGCTCAAAAATATAACCATCATTTAACATCAAAGAAGAATGAAGACAAGTATTTAACATCAAAGAAGAATAAAGACAAGTATTTAACATCAAAGAAGAATAAAGACAAGTATTTAACATCAAAGAAGAATGAAGACAAGTATTTAACATCAAAGAAGAATAAAGACAAGTATTTAACATCAAAGAAGAATGAAGACAAGTATTTAACATCAAAGAAGAATAAAGACAAGTATTTAACATCAAAGAAGAATTAAGACAAGTATTTAACATCAAAGAAGAATAAAGACAAGTATTTAACATCAAAGAAGAATAAATACAAGTATTTAACATCAAAGAAGAATTAAGACAAGTATTTAACATCAAAGAAGAATGAAGACAAGTATTTAACATCAAAGAAGAATAAAGACAAGTATTTAACATCAAAGAAGAATAAAGACAAGTATTTAACATCAAAGAAGAATAAAGACAAGTATTTAACATCAAAGAAGAATGAAGACAAGTATTTAACATCAAAGAAGAATAAAGACAAGTATTTAACATCAAAGAAGAATAAAGACAAGTATTTAACATCAAAGAAGAATGAAGACAAGTATTTAACATCAAAGAAGAATGAAGACAAGTATTTAACATCAAAGAAGAATGAAGACAAGTATTTAACATCAAAGAAGAATAAAGACAAGTATTTAACATCAAAGAAGAATAAAGACAAGTATTTAACATCAAAGAAGAATAAAGACAAGTATTTAACATCAAAGAAGAATGAAGACAAGTATTTAACATCAAAGAAGAATGAAGACAAGTATTTAACATCAAAGAAGAATGAAGACAAGTATTTAACATCAAAGAAGAATGAAGACAAGTATTTAACATCAAAGAAGAATGAAGACAAGTATTTAACATCAAAGAAGAATGAAGACAAGTATTTAACATCAAAGAAGAATGAAGACAAGTATTTAACATCAAAGAAGAATGAAGACAAGTATTTAACATCAAAGAAGAATGAAGACAAGTATTTAACATCAAAGAAGAATAAAGACAAGTATTTAACATCAAAGAAGAATAAAGACAAGTATTTAACATCAAAGAAGAATGAAGACAAGTATTTAACATCAAAGAAGAATGAAGACAAGTATTTAACATCAAAGAAGAATAAAGACAAGTATTTAACATCAAAGAAGAATGAAGACAAGTATTTAACATCAAAGAAGAATGAAGACAAGTATTTAACATCAAAGAAGAATGAAGACAAGTATTTAACATCAAAGAAGAATAAGGACAAGTATTTAACATCAAAGAAGAATAAATACAAGTATTTAACATCAAAGAAGAATGAAGACAAGTATTTAACATCAAAGAAGAATGAAGACAAGTATTTAACATCAAAGAAGAATAAAGACAAGTATTTAACATCAAAGAAGAATGAAGACAAGTATTTAACATCAAAGAAGAATGAAGACAAGTATTTAACATCAAAGAAGAATAAAGACAAGTATTTAACATCAAAGAAGAATGAAGACAAGTATTTAACATCAAAGAAGAATGAAGACAAGTATTTAACATCAAAGAAGAATGAAGACAAGTATTTAACATCAAAGAAGAATAAAGACAAGTATTTAACATCAAAGAAGAATGAAGACAAGTATTTAACATCAAAGAAGAATGAAGACAAGTATTTATAGCAGATTCAAAGAAAGTAGAACACTCAGAACAAAGACCATCTGCAGTGTGCTGCGTGTCCGAGTGGAGGTCTGCCACACGGGGCAGGGTTTGAGTTGATCATTCAGAACTGACCTCTGAGCAGGTTTGTTGGGGGGGGGCTCCAGGGTCTCTGGGAGGTACTTCCTCCTGATTGGCTTCTGAGGAGCCTGAGGGGGCGGAGTCTGAGGGGGGGAACATAAACTAAAGTTACCCTCCTCTCTGGATCATTCATTTATACATCTATACACAGGTTTATATATAAGTATTTATAAGCACATAATGTCTCCTGCAGAGGACCTGACCATCACCTCGATGATCAGGTCCTCTGCAGGATTCACCCTCTGCTGAAACACAGACGGGAGGAACATCAAGAGAGAGCAGGACGACAGCCGGAACGTGGTGACATCACTGTGGAAAACTCGCGCTCCTATTGGCTAGCGCTCCAACACATTGTACGTGGCTAAGGGGCGGGACATCTCTAAGTGGTTGACCAATCACAACATAGCCAGCCAGCTAACCAATCAGAGCAGCTCTGGTTTCAGACAGAGGGTGAAAAGAGGAGCTGCAGCACAGACAGGATGAGAGCTTTTTGAAAATTAAAGCAGAGACGTGTCCCAGGAGACATGTCCTAGGAGAGACATCCCAGGAGAGACATGTCCCAGGAGAGACATCCCTGGAGAGACATGTCCCAGGAGACATGTCCCAGGAGAGACATCCCAGGAGAGACATGTCCCAGGAGAGACATCCCAGGAGAGACATGTCCCAGGAGAGACATCCCAGGAGAGACATCCCAGGAGAGACATCCCAGGAGAGACATGTCCCAGGAGACATGTCCCAGGAGAGACATGTCCCAGGAGAGATATGTCCCAGGAGAGACGTGTCCCAGGAGACATGTCCCAGGAGATATGTCCCAGGAGACGTGTCCCAGGAGAGACATGTCCCAGGAGAGGCATGTCCCAGGAGACATGTCCCAAGAGAGACGTGTTCCAGGAGACATGTCCCAGGAGAGACATGTCCCATGAGACATGTCCCAGGAGAGACGTGTCCCAGGAGACATGTCCCAGGAGAGACGTGCCCCAGGAGTGACGTGTCCCAGGAGATGTGTCCCAGGAGAGACATGTCCCAGGAGAAAACATGTCCCAGGAGAGACATGTCCCATGAGACGTGTCCCAGGAGAGACATGTCCCAGGAGACGTGTCCCAGGATAGACGTGTCCCAGGAGACATGTCCCAGGAGAGACATGTCCCAGGATATCTGCTCTGTCTGTCCTAAAGATAGTTCAATAGGGCTACAACAACAACAACAGTCTTTCCGTTTATTGCCGCGGTTCTTTAAGTGTATATTTTCCCATGTAATGCTTACCAGTGTTGTGCTTGTACTGAAAACCAGTAACTAGTTACCATTACTAGTTACTTCATTTCAAAAGTAACTCAGTTACTTTACTGATTACTTACACCAAAAAGTAATGCGTTACTGTGAAAAGTAACTTTTTAGTTACTTAAAAAAAGGGTTC
>JAPTMU010000162.1:172316-182316 GCA_028583405.1 Pogonophryne albipinna
TCAGACTGAGAGGCTGATAACTACAGCTCAGTGAGGTAAAGGACTCTGAGAGGTGGAGGAGAGTCCTCTCCAGTCAGCTGAGGCTGATAACTACAGCTCAGTGAGGTAAAGGACTCTGAGAGGTGGAGGAGAGTCCTCTCCAGTCAGACTGAGGCTGATAACTACAGCTCAGTGAGGTAAAGGACTCTGAGAGGTGGAGGAGAGTCCTCTCCAGTCAGACTGAGGCTGATAACTACAGCTCAGTGAGGTAAAGGACTCTGAGGGGTGGAGGAGAGTCCTCTCCAGTCAGACTGAGGCGATAACTACAGCTCAGTGAGGTAAAAGGACTCTGAGGGGTGGAGGAGAGTCCTCTGCAGTCAGACTGAGGCTGAAACTACAGCTCAGTGAGGTAAAGGACTCTGAGGGCTGGAGGAGAGTCCTCTCCAGTCAGACTGAGGCTGATAACTACAGCTCAGTGAGGTAAAGGACTCTGAGGGTTCAGATAGTCACTTTAGTCTAAGTTCAAATGGTTTGATCACAATTTATGTAAACACTATTTCCAAGCTCTCCTTATAATTATTGGGATAAAACAGGTTGAAATCATTCCAATGTAAACTATAGGACAGTAAACCAGACATATCGTTTAAAATGGAGATAAAAAAAATGCATAAATAAAATAGTAAAATAAGATAGAATGAACAACAAAAATAAAACACGTTACATGTGTTTTGTTATTGGCTATGGGTTACTGGTTATGCTCACATACTTATTAATTATTAAAATGTAAACCGATCTTTTTCATATGGGTGTTTAGAGTTCCCCTAGATCTAGTCTCTAGTCATTCTGCTCAAAGTGCACCAGATTGAAGCATTTTGCTTTCAAATGTTCAAACATTTCTTCCCGGGGGGGCAAACCCCCGGACCCCCCTAGATGATGTGACGTCCACCCCATTCTATTGTGTATTCCTTGGGGGTCGGGTCAACATTTCCTGCATTCCCTCCATAATCCCCCCATGTGATCCGGCTGATGAAGCTCCTCTCCCTTCTTCATGTCTCTTCTTCATCAACATGTGTCCCCTCTTCTTCATGTCTCTTCTTCATCAACATGTGTCCCCTCTTCTTCATGTCTCTTCTACATAACATGTGTCCCCTCTTCTTCATGTCTCTTCTACATCACCATGTGTCCCCTCTTCTTCATGTCTCTTCTACATCACCATGTGTCCTCTCTTCTTCATGTCTCTTCTCCATCACCATGTGTCCCCTCTTCTTCATGTCTCTTCTACATCAACATGTGTCCCCTCTGTGTAAAGAGACTCTGAAAGTTTCAGCAACAAAGATTCTCTCTCTTTTTGTTCTGATCCATTTATATAAAAACTTGTCTGAAAATGAGCTGATCAGATATTGTTGTTGTTGTTGTTGTTGTTGTTGTTGTTGTTGTTGTTGTTGATGTGCAGGTGGTGCATCAGATAGACTGACCCTGGAGTCCCAGCTGGAGCTCTATTTTACTGCTCATGGGTTTGTTTTCTAAATCTATGAACTGTCTGACGAATAAACACTATTGAAGGGTACTCAAAAGGTATCTTGAGACTCTCTGAAGGGTACTCAAAAGGTATCTTGAGGCTCTCTGAAGGGTACTCAAAAGGTATCTTGAGACTCTCTGAAGGCTACTCAAAAGGTATCTTGAGACTCTCTGAAGGCTATTCAAAAGGTATCTTGAGAATTTGAAGGTGACTCAAAAGGTATCTTGAGACTCTCTGAAGGCTACTCAAAAGGTATCTTGAGACTCTCTGAAGGGTACTCAAAAGGTATCTTGAGACTCTCTGAAGGGTACTCAAAAGGTATCTTGAGACTCTCTGAGGCTACTCAAAAGGTATCTTGAGACTCTCTGAAGGCTACTCAAAAGGTATCTTGAGACTCTGAAGGCTATTCAAAAGGTATCTTGAGAATTTGAAGGTGACTCAAAAGGTATCTTGAGATCTCTGAAGGCTACTCAAAAGGTATCTTGAGACTCTCTGAAGGGTACTCAAAAGGTATCTTGAGACTCTCTGAAGGGTACTCAAAAGGTATCTTGAGACTCTCTGAAGGCTACTCAAAAGGTATCTTGAGACTCTCTGAAGGCTACTCAAAAGGTATCTTGAGACTCTCTGAAGGCTACTCAAAAGGCATCTTGAGACTCTCTGAAGGCTACTCAAAAGGTATCTTGAGACTCTCTGAAGGGTACTCAAAAGGTATCTTGAGACTCTCTGAAGGGTACTCAAAAGGTATCTTGAGACTCTCTGAAGGGTACTCAAAGCCCTTTGTTCTTCAAATGAACCTTCAGAGAGTCTGATTCACTGCAGTCTCTCTTCTTCTGAGTCTCTCCTCTCGTTACTTCGGAGAACTTCAGACCTTTATTTTGAGGTCTCAAGGTTTGTTTATATCCCCGGTGGAGACGAAGCATTCTGTCTCAGAGCAGCTGTGTGTCTGCCACAGACCTCCTGACCTCCTGACCTCCTGACCTCCTGACCTCCTGACCTCCAGACCTCCTGACCTCCTGACCTCCTGACCTCCTGACCTCCTGACCTCCAGACCTCCTGACCTCCTGACCTCCAGACCTCCTGACCTCCTGACCTCCAGACCTCCAGAAATACCTCCTCTCATTCAGGTTCAGATCCACTCCCAGTCCCCAGAGAGAGGAATCAGCTTCCAGGACCCTGATCCAGACCGACTGGTAAATCTACTTCCTGTGGTAACCCTGTCCTCTGTCCTCTGTCCAGACTGAAATATGTCAACAAATACTGTGTTTAAATATGGTCCAGATATTCATGACCCCTGATGGTGAACCCTAAAGACTTTGGGGGTCCCCTGAAGTCTTCTCTGGTTCCACCTCCACCGTCAGAGACCTCCAGATGTGGTCCATTCCTGGTCTCCAGAGGATGAACCGTTTGTTTGTTTGTTTGTTTGTTTATTTATTTAAAGGACAGTGCACATTAATTCACATTGCTGTAAATGAGCCAGTATTAGCCAGCAGGCTAATTTTCAACTGTTGTCCTTGGCAAGATGTTAAACCGTCTCCATGGAAACACAACGTCAACACATTCATTGTCATTTTACTGCCTGTCACTCAGACGCAGTATTTCACCTGGAACATAAACTGTGCAGAGAATACTTTTATACTATAAATACAGTACATAACAGCAGCAGTGTTGTGTTAGTCCTCCCATCCCAACCCCAGTCTGTTTGAGTCGGGACAGGAGCCTCAGACCACCACCAAAACCCCCTGACCTTTAGACCAGCGCCAGAACCCCCTGATCTCTAGACCACCACAAGAACCCCCCTGACTCTAGACCACCACCAGAACCCCCCTGACCTCTAGACCAGCGCCAGAACCCCCTGATCTCTAGACCACCACCAGAACCCCCTGACTCTAGACCACCACCAGAACCCCCTGAACTCTAGACCAACACCAGAACCCCCTGACTCTAGACCCCCACCAGAACCCCCTGACTCTAGACCCCACCAGAACCCCCCTGACTCTAGACCCCCACCAGAACCCCCTGACTCTAGACCCCCACCAGAAACCCCCTCCATGGGCTCAGACCCACAGCGTCTGTATGAAGGAAATACATTTGGATCTAAATATACAGTTTCACCACCAGAGGCTCTGCAGTGATTATAGTTACTGTTGTTGATGTGAAGTGATAGTCTTTGTTGGTGTGGGGGACTACCAGAACCAGAACCTGAACCAGAACCAGAACCTGAACCAGAACCTGAACCAGAATCAGAACCAGAATCAGAACCATAATCAGAACCAGAACCAGAATCAGAATCTGAACCAGAATCAGAACCAGAATCAGAACCAGAATCAGAACCAGAACCAGAATCATAACCAGAATCAGAACCAGAACCAGAACCAGAAGCAGGTGGGTTGACACGTACGAGGAGTTTGACTTGATGTCGTAGTGCAAACATAAAAGTAAAACAAAAATGAAAAACACAGATAGAAAACTATTATAACATTAAAAGATGTAAAGAATACCAGGGTCTACCCCCCCCCCCCCCTCAGACACTACAGTATGACATCATCAGACTGTAGTTCCTGTCTCTTCATTCACTTTCTGCTGAACGAGAGATAAAGTAGATCCGGCTGACGGGTGCAGAATAAAGAGGGGGGGGCTCTTCCCGTCTGATGACAGAACAGCAGAATAATGAGGGGGGGGGCTTCCTGTCTGATAACAGCAGAAGTGCAGCCTCTGCACACCGCACAAAGAGGGGGAGTAACGTCATCTGTGAGGAATGGCAGGGACAAAAGCTGCTGATCTCTGGGGGGGGGGGGGGGGCTTTGTTAGAAAGAAAATAAAAAGTACGCTGCTCTGAAAGTCATTCCAGAACTCCTGAGACGCTCCCTGACTATAATTCATTCAAAGATTGACCTCACAACTCTCGTAATTACAACATTACAAACGTATCATTCTCTTTCTATAAATAGTGCTTGTGTTGATGGACGCCATTTTGAAATACAACAAAATCGTCTTTTTCAAAGCCACACCCCCGCATGTGGGACATGTCTGAAAAGCCCAGGACGTCCTCTGTGGAGAACAATTGGACTTCAACCAATCAATGTTTATTTATAGCCCAATATCACAAATGTTACATTTGTCTCAGTGGACTTCACAGTTTGTACAGAATATCAGTATGACAATACGACACCCTCTGTCCCTAGACCCTCTGTCCTTAGACCCTCTGTCCTCAGACCCTCTGTCCTCAGACCCTCTGTCCTTAGACCCTCTGTCCTTAGAACCTCTGTCCTTAGACCCTCTGTCCTTAGACCCTCTGTCCTCAGACCCTCTGTCCTTATACCCTCTGTCCTTAGACCCTCTGTCCTCAGACCCTCTGTCCTTAGACCCTCTGTCCTCAGAACCTCTGTCCTTAGACCCTCTGTCCTCAGACCCTCTGTCCTTAGACCCACTGTCCTCAGACCCTCTGTCCTTAGAGCCTCTGTCCTTAGACCCTCTGTCCTCAGACCCTCTGTCCTTAGACCCTCTGTCCTCAGACCCTCTGTCCTTAGACCCTCTGTCCTCAGACCCTCTGTCCTCAGACCCTCTGTCCTTTGACCCTCTGTCCTCAGACCCTCTGTCCTTAGACCCTCTGTCCTCAGACCCTCTGTCCTCAGACCCTCTGTCCTTAGACCCTCTGTCCTTTGACCCTCTGTCCTCAGACCCTCTGTCCTTTGACCCTCTGTCCTCAGACCCTCTGTCCTTAGACCCTCTGACCTTAGACCCTCTGTCCTCAGACCATCTGTCCTTAGACCCTCTGTCCTTAGACCCTCTGTCCTCAGACCCTCTGTCCTCAGACCCTCTGTCCTCAGACCCTCTGTCCTTAGACCCCTGTCCTTAGACCCTCTGTCCTCAGACCCTCTGTCCTTAGACCCTCTGTCCTCAGACCCTCTGTCCTTAGACCCTTAGACCCTCTGCCTTAGACCCTCTGTCCTCAGACCCTCTGTCCTTAGACCCTCTGTCCTTAGACCCTCTGTCCTTAGACCCTCTGTCCTTAGACCCTCACATCGTCCAAGGAAACCCTTCCAGAGAAACCCCACAGTTTAAAGGGAACATGGGTGAAACCTCAGGGAGAGCAACAGAGGAGGGATCCCTCTCCCAGGACGGACAGACGTGCAATAGATGCCGTGTGTAAATCGACTTAATGCCGTGGCATGTATAACCTCATAGTTATGCACCAAACCCAAATGTCCTCCACAGAGGACAAACATGAATGGGTGGGTCTCAGGAGGACATGTGTGTGATTACATGTTTTACATATTGTATAGGTGCCGGTGCGTTAAAGACCCAGGACGTGCACAGACATTTGGACATTACATATTTTTAAGAGATAAAAAACTAATGTCCCTGGTTTTCATTTTAAAAATCAAGTCACTGAATGCAAGTAGTCGCCTTAGCTTATTTTGTTATGAGATGAGGATGTGAATTACTGTTCAAATGAGTTAATGTCATAATCGTTTGGTTCTTTATAGCCTAATGTTACATTTCTGTGCTTAAGGATGCTTTCAAGACAGAAGCAGAGAGAGAGAGAGATCTGAAGGAGGCAGCTCAAAGCCACTTGGCAGAGCTGGAGAAAAGGTGCAAGCAGGGCAGCTGAAGCTGAAGCACTGTGATTATGTCAAGCTGCTACATAAGTTGGAGTACACTAATAACTCATTAAAACATGATGAATGCCAAGCCTCTATCTGAGCTGAGTGGAGTTCATGTGTCTCTGCTGGGGGCTAACCCCAAGCCTCTATCTGAGCTGAGTGGAGTTCATGTGTCTCTGCTGGGGGCTAACCCCAAGCCTCTATCTGAGCTGAGTGGAGTTCATGTGTCTCTGTGGGGGCTAACCCCAAGCCTCTATCTGTGCTGAGTGGAGTTCATGTGTCTCTGCTGGGGGCTAACCCCAAGCCTCTATCTGAGCTGAGTGGAGTTCATGTGTCTCTGTGGGGGCTAACCCCAAGCCTCTATCTGAGCTGAGTGGAGTTCATGTGTCTCTGCTGGGGGCTAACCCCAAGCCTCTATCTGTGCTGAGTGGAGTTCATGTGTCTCTGTGGGGGCTAACCCTAAGCCTCTATTGGCGCGTTTCCACTGCAGCGGGTAGCTCGCTTTAAGCGTGCCGAGCCGTGCGGGGCCCGTTTTTGGTTGCGTTTCCACTTGGCCTAGTTTTGGCCCGGGGCTACTTTTTCACCTTTTTTCTGGCCCGACTAAATCGTGGTTCTAGGGCCAGGAACAACCAGGCTGAGTCGGGCTGAGTATGCTAAACTAGAGAGAGAATCGCTGGCATGGGGGCTACAACTACAACAAGATGAACATATTTGACCGTGATTTAATTGTAATACACGTTTCAAAATGATGCCGAAGTAACAACATACTGATACCGGTTAGTAAAAACCATGAATTAATGCTTTGACAAGTCTGCAGACAGACGGCAGGCGAAAAACCCTTTTAAAATGCGTGTTTTCTAAATGGAGCTTGGCTAAGCTAACGTTATATATGCTCCGACCGTCCACACTCACAACAACGGCCTACAGACATAAATAAACCAGCGACTGTATTCTCCATGACACAGGCAGTCTGTGGTTTGTACTTGTTTCACTTTTGTCTAGTTTCTGAACAGATATGAAGAGCTGTGAGCTCTGAGTGCTAAGAGCTAACGGCTGTGTTGTTTTTTTGGGGCTCTCATTGAAGATGACGTCACGGCTCCGCCTACACTGCGTTACTATAGTAACTACCCCAGTTCCTAAACTGTAATGGAAGCGCAGCATTAAAGTGAGCCGGGCCTAATAAGGCCTAACCAAACCGAGCGAGGCCGAGTGAGGCCGAGCGAGGCCTGCAGTGGAAACGCGCCATATCTGTGCTGAGTGGAGTTCATGTGTCTCTGTGGGGGCTAACCCCAAGCCTCTATCTGAGCTGAGTGGAGTTCATATGTCTCTGCTGGGGGCTAACCCCAAGCCTCTATCTGTGCTGAGTGGAGTTCATATGTCTCTGTGGGGGCTAACCCCAAGCCTCTATCTGAGTGGAGTTCATGTGTGGGGGGGGGAGTGGACTTCATGTGTCTCTGTGGGGGCTAACCCTAAGCCTCTATCTGTGCTGAGTGGAGTTCATATGTCTCTGTGGGGGCTAACCCCAAGCCTCTATCTGAGCTGAGTGGAGTTCATGTCTCTGTGGGGGCTAACCCTAAGCCTCTATCTGTGCTGAGTGGAGTTCATATGTCTCTGTGGGGGCTAACCCAAGCCTCTATCTGTGCTGAGTGGAGTTCATGTGTCTCTGTGGGGGCTAACCCCAAGCCTCTATCTGTGCTGAGTGGAGTTCATGTGTCTCTGTGGGGGCTAACCCCAAGCCTCTATCTGTGCTGAGTGGAGTTCATGTGTCTCTGTGGGGGCTAACCCCAAGCCTCTATCTGTGCTGAGTGGAGTTCATGTGTCTCTGCTGGGGGCTAACCCCAAGCCTCTATCTGTGCTGAGTGGAGTTCATATGTCTCTGCTGGGGGCTAACCCCAAGCCTCTATCTGTGCTGAGTGGAGTTTGTCTCTGCTGGGGGCTAACCCCAAGCCTCTATCTGAGCTGAGTGGAGTGTGTCTCTGCTGGGGGCTAACCCCAAGCCTCTATCAGTGCTGAGTGGAGTTCGTCTCTGCTGGGGGCTAACCCCAAGCCTCTATCTGTGCTGAGTGGAGTTCATGTGTCTCTGCTGGGGCTAACCCCAAGCCTCTATCTGTGCTGAGTGGAGTTCGTCTCTGCTGGGGCTAACCCCAAGCCTCTATCTGAGCTGAGTGGAGTTCATATGTCTCTGCTGGGGGCTAACCCCAAGCCTCTATCTGAGCTGAGTGGAGTTCATATGTCTCTGCTGGGGGCTAACCCCAAGCCTCTATCTGTGCTGAGTGGAGTTCGTCTCTGCTGGGGGCTAACCCTAAGCCTCTATCTGAGCTGAGTGGAGTTCATGTGTCTCTGCTGGGGGCTAACCCCAAGCCTCTATCTGAGCTGAGTGGAGTTCATGTGTCTCTGCTGGGGCTAACCCCAAGCCTCTATCTGTGCTGAGTGGAGTTCATGTGTCTCTGCTGGGGGCTAACCCCAAGCCTCTATCTGAGCTGAATGGAGTTCATGTGTCTCTGGGGGCTAACCCCAAGCCTCCAGTTCACAGCGCGTTGGAGAGCTTTGTGATCTAGTGACACACTACTAGCTGTAGTGTAATATGTTAAGATGGCCAGATAACTGGTTCACAAAGGCTTCACAACAGGTTGTATTATTCTTTATTACATGGCTTAGTTGAATACTCGATTCTGATTGGTCAATTCAGAACACGTGACACGTTGTTAATCCAGAACAGACAGACCGCTGTCAAGCACTTATTGACCGTTGTTTAAGGACGCTCACATCTGCACAAACAAGTCAGTTCGATTTAACTGTATACAGTTTGGCCGAAAAGCAAACTGCATGTTTGCTTTTCTAACTGACAAGACAAGAGCGAGAAGAAAACAGCGAAGAAGTAACGGGCAGAAAACCCTCCTTGTTACGCAGCGGTCCAGACATAGACATCAAACGGCGGACACATATTCAGTGTGCAGTTCCTTTGGCATCAGGGCAGGATATCTAGATACTCTCCAAGGTCTGACATCATGACTTCTGCTACTTTTAAAGCAAGCAACGATGTTTTCAAATCTGTAATCAAAAAGCTCCTCAAAAACGCTATGGAAGCAGTTCCTGCCGTTGCTACGTTAGTTCAAACAGTAACAACGACTATTTTTCTTAGCGGATGCATGTCAATTTAAATAAATACAACTATTTTTTAAATCAATAAAATCATTTTCTAAATCCATAAAAGCATTTCAATTAATATTGGGAGTCATATCGTTACTTTGTTGAGAATGTGGCCATGTAATAAGCGGGATAATGTGCCTTCATGCCGATCTAGATCCCTCCGCTTGGCGTCGGGCTCCTGATCAGCCGGTCGGCGTCGCTGCACATTAGCCCTTACTTACAAGTAGGCAACATAATATGTATTTTCACATGAATGACTATATAACCTTCTCCAATCTCAAATGTGACTGACTGCACTACTGTTCAGTTGTCTTTGTATGTTTTTAGAGCAGTAAAGAATGAAGTGTTGTTACTTAATTCTGACTCTAATCATTCTGTTTAAGAATACCAATATATGTCAAGACAGACGCAAATTCGCTCCGACGGCGAGCATGAAGCGGTGGACGCGGCGCGAATCACGCGATTGAGGCGATTGAACTGGGCCGCGTTAAACGCGAGAGTTCAATTTTTTCAACTCGAGCGTCAAATTCACGTGACGCGTTCTCGCGGTAGCCAATCAGCTGTGAGGATCTCAGCCTGCCGTTACTGACGTTCAACCAGAAAACATCAGCCATCAGCCGTTAGCTGTTAGCCCTCAGAGCTCACAGCTCTTCATATCTGTTCAGAAACTAGACAGAAGTTAAACAAGTACAAACCACAGACTGTCTGTGTCATGGAGAATACAGTCGCTGGTTTATTTATGTCTGTA
>JAPTMU010000162.1:187316-199816 GCA_028583405.1 Pogonophryne albipinna
GAGCAGAACCCTCCTTGCAGAGTCTCTGCGCAGTTCCACAGGCTCTTCCTGAGGTGTTGTGATGTCGGCCTTCACAACCACACTGGGGTCAATGATCAGTTCATCAGAGACTTCAGTCTGTGTGTTGAGTCGTGTCCATTTCAGCTGGACTCCAGTCCGATTGCAGAGGTCATTGAGATCTGGCCAGTCAGACCCCGAAGCCCTTGGCCTGAGAGTCCAGTTTCCCAGAGTCTTTCCTCCTGAAGCCGAGGAAGTTGTTCTGGTCTGCGCTGGCCAGGGGGATCTTCCTTCTGTGTAGATCCAGCAGGAGAGAGGCCCTGGCCATTTCTCTTACGGTGACATCATCATTGTTAAGCATGTGGAGCAGGTGGGCTAGCCTGGTGGCTATGTAGGTCCACTCGACATTGGGGACTCCCAGCCCCCCCTCTCCACATGGGAGAAAGATGATGCCCCGTGTGGAGTGTGTGTTGAGGCCCACCCACTTTCTGACCAGCAGGACAGTTTTGTTTGTCATTTCTCTCAGTGCCTTGAGAGGGATGTGTACATTGGCAAAGAGATGTTGAATTTTAGCCAAAGCCACCTCTCTCACAGCCTGGAACCTCATGAGGACGGGGAGGGGGGACAAGTCAATCAGGTGGAGACGATGGAGAAACTCTGCAGTGAGCTCCTCGACCTGCTCCCCCCACTCGCCAGCGATGTTAAACCTGTGGCCAAGGTATGGGTAGGCCTCATTACGGGAATACACCTTAATGGGTTGGCCCATTACAAGAAAGGAGGGCGGCTTGTCGTTCTTGTCCTTATACCAGCGGTTGCCTCCACTGCGGCGCTCATGGAGTACGGCACACTTAGCTCACCTCCAGCCCTGACCATTGGAGGAACTCATCAGTGCGTGCCAGCATGTTAATGATGACATCCTCTTGTCGTGATGACACCTGCACGTCGTCAGCGTATCCCTGAACAGGATTTGGGGATTTGACATGCAGCGGAGCGCACTGGTAAATCCACTTCATCCATTGGTTGAGTGCTAGGATGAAGTTCACGGCCAGGGGAGTAGCCCTCTGCACAGTTTGACATTTGGCTTTATAGTAGTTATACACATTGGCTGTATCACTAACAGTGGGCGGGGTTTCCGGAAAACAGCTGTTATTTAAAATGATATCGATTGCCTTTGATTTGCGGTGTTGCCAGAGATATGCCAGCTTGTTCCTGGAAACTTTCCTTTGCTGCCGTTGTGTCTCTGTCCCCGCGGCCCGCAGCTGGTTGTATTCTCTCACGGATGAAGCGAAGCTGCATTTCTATCCAAGGTGTCAGTGAGTCAGCTGTAAGGTCCACCGGGAAGTCGGCAGAAAGAGGGAATTTCTTCAGGATTCTGGCGACAGAAGCTGGAATCCGTAGGGACGCGAGTTTCGTTGCGTCGCGGAGAATATTCCATTAATGAAAAAAGCGCTGGTCAGGATTATCACCAGCCTGCCCCACTTCTCTGCGCCTCCGAGAGTAACAGCAAAGTTAGATCTTACCTGGAGCAGTTTTGTGTCCAGTGTCCGCCTGTACGCTCTTTCATCTCTCTGGAAAGGAGTCCACTCACAATCTGACAATAATCGCACATATTGCTCGAAGTCTACACGAACATCTCCGGCCGGTGTTGGGCTTGGGTCGCAGACGTTCAGGCGTTGTTTGTAGACCCGCCCGCTGTTCAGGGCTTGTTTAAAGGCCAATCTCAGCGTGGTAACCGTGGTAACGAGACACATTGTGTACCAAAAGCATCCAGTGGATCTTATATCCCCACTGCAATAACGATGGCAGTTACAACGGGTGTATGTGAGCTTAGATGTTAAAAAAGGTGAATGAGTTCCTCTCACCACTCATGCGTGGCCGCCATGACACACACACACACACACACACACATACACACACACACACACACACACACACACACACACACACACACACACACACACACACACACACACACACACACACACACACACACACACACACACTAACCCTAAGCCTAAACCCTAACCCTAACACACACACACACACACACACACCCACACACACACACACACACCCACACACACACACACACACACACACACACACCCCCACACACACCCCCACACACACACACACACACACACACACACCCCCACACACACACACACACACACACACACACACACACACACACACACACACACACACACACACACAAACACACACACACACACACACACACACACACACACACACACACCCACACACACACACACACACACACACACCCACACACACACCTTGAGTTTCTGCTGCAGTTCGCTGCTGAGCCTCGTCAGCACGGCGTTGGTTTCTTTGTTTTCCCGGATCAACATCTGGATCCGTCTCTTCTGTTTGGACGGCAGCCTGAGAGGGACAATCATCACTTTATCTGTTAGTGTAAACCTGATCAAGTGCACGTGTAGAGACAGAGTGTAACACTGCTATAGATTAGTCTAACTCTACATCAATCAGACTCTCTTATGGGTACGCTAATCAGAATCAGAGCCAGGTATGTTTACACAAACAAGGGATCTGATTGGTGGTGTGAACAAAAACAACACGAGGAGATACGTCGGTAGAGAGGCTCAAAAATATAACCATCATTTAACATCAAAGAAGAATGAAGACAAGTATTTAACATCAAAGAAGAATAAAGACAAGTATTTAACATCAAAGAAGAATAAAGACAAGTATTTAACATCAAAGAAGAATGAAGACAAGTATTTAACATCAAAGAAGAATAAAGACAAGTATTTAACATCAAAGAAGAATGAAGACAAGTATTTAACATCAAAGAAGAATAAAGACAAGTATTTAACATCAAAGAAGAATTAAGACAAGTATTTAACATCAAAGAAGAATAAAGACAAGTATTTAACATCAAAGAAGAATAAATACAAGTATTTAACATCAAAGAAGAATTAAGACAAGTATTTAACATCAAAGAAGAATGAAGACAAGTATTTAACATCAAAGAAGAATAAAGACAAGTATTTAACATCAAAGAAGAATAAAGACAAGTATTTAACATCAAAGAAGAATAAAGACAAGTATTTAACATCAAAGAAGAATGAAGACAAGTATTTAACATCAAAGAAGAATAAAGACAAGTATTTAACATCAAAGAAGAATAAAGACAAGTATTTAACATCAAAGAAGAATGAAGACAAGTATTTAACATCAAAGAAGAATGAAGACAAGTATTTAACATCAAAGAAGAATGAAGACAAGTATTTAACATCAAAGAAGAATAAAGACAAGTATTTAACATCAAAGAAGAATAAAGACAAGTATTTAACATCAAAGAAGAATAAAGACAAGTATTTAACATCAAAGAAGAATAAAGACAAGTATTTAACATCAAAGAAGAATGAAGACAAGTATTTAACATCAAAGAAGAATGAAGACAAGTATTTAACATCAAAGAAGAATGAAGACAAGTATTTAACATCAAAGAAGAATGAAGACAAGTATTTAACATCAAAGAAGAATAAAGACAAGTATTTAACATCAAAGAAGAATGAAGACAAGTATTTAACATCAAAGAAGAATGAAGACAAGTATTTAACATCAAAGAAGAATGAAGACAAGTATTTAACATCAAAGAAGAATAAAGACAAGTATTTAACATCAAAGAAGAATAAAGACAAGTATTTAACATCAAAGAAGAATAAAGACAAGTATTTAACATCAAAGAAGAATGAAGACAAGTATTTAACATCAAAGAAGAATAAAGACAAGTATTTAACATCAAAGAAGAATAAAGACAAGTATTTAACATCAAAGAAGAATGAAGACAAGTATTTAACATCAAAGAAGAATGAAGACAAGTATTTAACATCAAAGAAGAATGAAGACAAGTATTTAACATCAAAGAAGAATGAAGACAAGTATTTAACATCAAAGAAGAATAAAGACAAGTATTTAACATCAAAGAAGAATGAAGACAAGTATTTAACATCAAAGAAGAATGAAGACAAGTATTTAACATCAAAGAAGAATAAAGACAAGTATTTAACATCAAAGAAGAATGAAGACAAGTATTTAACATCAAAGAAGAATGAAGACAAGTATTTAACATCAAAGAAGAATGAAGACAAGTATTTAACATCAAAGAAGAATAAAGACAAGTATTTAACATCAAAGAAGAATGAAGACAAGTATTTAACATCAAAGAAGAATGAAGACAAGTATTTATAGCAGATTCAAAGAAAGTAGAACACTCAGAACAAAGACCATCTGCAGTGTGCTGCGTGTCCGAGTGGAGGTCTGCCACACGGGGCAGGGTTTGAGTTGATCATTCAGAACTGACCTCTGAGCAGGTTTGTTGGGGGGGGGCTCCAGGGTCTCTGGGAGGTACTTCCTCCTGATTGGCTTCTGAGGAGCCTGAGGGGGCGGAGTCTGAGGGGGGGAACATAAACTAAAGTTACCCTCCTCTCTGGATCATTCATTTATACATCTATACACAGGTTTATATATAAGTATTTATAAGCACATAATGTCTCCTGCAGAGGACCTGACCATCACCTCGATGGTCAGGTCCTCTGCAGGATTCACCCTCTGCTGAAACACAGACGGGAGGAACATCAAGAGAGAGCAGGACGACAGCCGGAACGTGGTGACATCACTGTGGAAAACTCGCGCTCCTATTGGCTAGCGCTCCAACACATTGTACGTGGCTAAGGGGCGGGACATCTCTAAGTGGTTGACCAATCACAACATAGCCAGCCAGCTAACCAATCAGAGCAGCTCTGGTTTCAGACAGAGGGTGAAAAGAGGAGCTGCAGCACAGACAGGATGAGAGCTTTTTGAAAATTAAAGCAGAGACGTGTCCCAGGAGACATGTCCTAGGAGAGACATCCCAGGAGAGACATGTCCCAGGAGAGACATCCCTGGAGAGACATGTCCCAGGAGACATGTCCCAGGAGAGACATCCCAGGAGAGACATGTCCCAGGAGAGACATCCCAGGAGAGACATGTCCCAGGAGAGACATCCCAGGAGAGACATCCCAGGAGAGACATCCCAGGAGAGACATGTCCCAGGAGACATGTCCCAGGAGAGACATGTCCCAGGAGAGATATGTCCCAGGAGAGACGTGTCCCAGGAGACATGTCCCAGGAGATATGTCCCAGGAGACGTGTCCCAGGAGAGACATGTCCCAGGAGAGGCATGTCCCAGGAGACATGTCCCAAGAGAGACGTGTTCCAGGAGACATGTCCCAGGAGAGACATGTCCCATGAGACATGTCCCAGGAGAGACGTGTCCCAGGAGACATGTCCCAGGAGAGACGTGCCCCAGGAGTGACGTGTCCCAGGAGATGTGTCCCAGGAGAGACATGTCCCAGGAGAAAACATGTCCCAGGAGAGACATGTCCCATGAGACGTGTCCCAGGAGAGACATGTCCCAGGAGACGTGTCCCAGGATAGACGTGTCCCAGGAGACATGTCCCAGGAGAGACATGTCCCAGGATATCTGCTCTGTCTGTCCTAAAGATAGTTCAATAGGGCTACAACAACAACAACAGTCTTTCCGTTTATTGCCGCGGTTCTTTAAGTGTATATTTTCCCATGTAATGCTTACCAGTGTTGTGCTTGTACTGAAAACCAGTAACTAGTTACCATTACTAGTTACTTCATTTCAAAAGTAACTCAGTTACTTTACTGATTACTTACACCAAAAAGTAATGCGTTACTGTGAAAAGTAACTTTTTAGTTACTTAAAAAAAGGGTTCCCATTAATGCCCTTCTAGCCTTCATGTCAGTACTGTGATTGCATTGGAGAATAATACAATCTGTTGATCAACTTCACATGCATTATATGCAATCTGGATTGCATCGATATTAGCTGGCTTTCCATTTTTGTATATTCTTTCTCCAGGTAGTTGGAAAAAGTTTTCCGTCCCATATGCCGTGTGCCGCCCGGACATGGCATCATGCTAACTAGCTCCCTGAAAGCGGGTGACTCCATTGTAGCAATAGCCTGCATGTGTTCAGCAACATACCGTGCAATGGCTTTATCGACTTTTCCCTTGCTAGCAGTCCCTCGGTTAAAATCCAGCCGCTGTTGCTTAGGTGGAGCCCTACCCCTAACCCTACCCCTACCCCTACCCCTACCCCTAACCCTAACCCTAACCCTACCCCTAACCCTAACCCTAACCCTACCCCTACCCCTAACCCTAACCCTAACCCTACCCCTACCCCTAACCCTACCCCTACCCCTAACCCTAACCCTACCCCTACCCCTAACCCTACCCCTAACCCTACCCCTAACCCTAACCCTACCCCTACCGCTCACACCAGATACTGCCTGGTTTTCGGACCCCCCCAGACCCCCCCAATAAAGCAAAAGTGCACGGTTCAGAGTGGCCTTTTATTGTGGCCAGCCTAAGGCACACCTGTGCAATAATCATGCTGTCTAATCAGCATCTTGATATGCCACACCTGTGAGGTGGGATGGATTATCTCGGCAAAGGAGAAGTGCTCACTATCACACATTCTTTCAGATTTGTGAACAATATTTGAGAGAAATGGTTATTTTGTGTATTTAGAAAATGTTTTAGATCTTTGAGTTCATCTCATGAAAAATGGGAGCAAAAACAAAAGTGTTGCGTTTATATTTTTGTTCAGTGTACTTTGGCTTTTAGTTTCTTCTTCCCAATGTTGTAAATAGTTGTGTTTACATTGTGTTATAATGCGTTTGACTGTGATTGGTGTTTGGAGAGCAGTGTTGTTGAGAGACTGGTCAGAGTGGCTCTGAGAGGGGGCAGCTAGCCTCAGCACCAGCTGACATAGGGGACTCTCCTCTGGGGTTAGCTCTTGGCTTTGGAGTGCTTTGGAGTGGAGGGTGTCTCGGGGGCTGGATCTAAGGTGCTTAAAGAATGTTAGTGCTCTCTTCTGAGTGTTAATGATCAGTGGGTATCTGCCTAATTCTGCTCTACATGCATTTGTTGGTGTTTTTCTCTGAACACGTAAAATGTATCTGCAGAATTCTGCATGTAAAGACTCTGTTGGATGTTTGTCCCAGCGGGTATAGCTCTGGTGACTGAGTGGACCCCATACTTCACTACCGTACAGCGCAATGGGCTGGATCACACTATCAAAGATTTTGAGCCAGATTTTAATTGGAATTTGGACATTATAAAATGTTCTCTTAATTGCATTTAGAGCTCGTCTGGTTCTTTCTTTGAGTGCATTCACTGCTATGTTGAAACTTCCCGATGCTGTTATGGTTAAACCGAGGTAGGTATAACTCATACTATGTTCGATGATATGATTGTTTATGGTAAAATGCTATTTGTTCTCCGGACATCTGGGGCGTTTTTGGAAAACCATGACATTAGTTTTCTTCATATTGACTGCCAGGGCCCAGTTCTTACAGTACTGGTCTACTACGTCCAGCTGTTGTTGTAGTCCTTGTTCAGTAGGAGACAGCAGAACAAGGTCATCAGCATAAAGCAGACACTTCACCTCTCTATCTAGGAGGGAGAGGCCAGGAGCGGCACAGTGATCCAACTGAACAGCAAGTTCATTTATATATATATTAAATAAAGTGGGACTTAAATTGCAACCCTGACGAACGCCTCTTCTCTGGGTGAAGAATTCAGTTTGTTTGTCTCCAATTTTAACTGCACACTTATTCCCTAAATACATTGATTTAACCAGATGGTACATGTTGCCCCCTATACCACGATGTAGAAGTCTATAATAGAGCCCTTCGTGCCAAATAGAGTCCAAAGCTTTTTTGAAATCAATGAAACAAGTGAATATCTTACCATTTTGTGTTTGGTGTCCATGTTTGTTCATTAAAGTGTGAAGGGTATACACATGGTCGGTGGTGCGGTGTTTTGGAAGGAAGCCAATTGGATTTTTACTCAAGATGGATTGTTGGTTAAGGAAATCTTGTATTCTTTTATTTAGAATGCTACAGAATAATTTTCCCAGACAGCTGCTGACACAGACGCCACGGTAGTTCTTAGGGTCTGATTCCCAGACAGCTGCTGACACAGATGCCACGGTAGTTCTTAGGGTCTGATTGTCTCCACTCTTATGAATGGGGGAAATGAGCCCTTTGCACCAGGTGAAAACATCCTGACTGCAATACGATACTGAACAGCTTAAACACTGTACCTGCATCTCTGGGGTGCTGCATCTGAGCATTTCCTTTTGAATGTTGTCTGGGCCACAAGCTTTCCTTGGCCGGAGAGATTGTGTCTGTGTGGTCAACTGTTCCCAAGTCATTGGGAAATCAAGAGGGTTTTGGTGGTCTTTAATAGTTTCTCCTAATGTTTGGAGTTTCTCTTTTGTAATACATTGATCTGAATTCATTAGATTTATTGGTATGTCTTTGTACAAACTTTCTAAATGTTCTCTCTAGATGTCACCGTTTTGGATGGGTAATGCTTGTGGTTGTTTTGTGTTGAAGTTGTTCCACAGATCCCAGAATTGATTTTGATCAATGGCTTTCTCAATATCCTCAAGTTTCATGTGGGTATCATTTTGTTTTTTGTTCCTTATTGTACATTTATATTTGTTTAAAACGTCATTGTATCTAATGGGTAAGGCTAGGTTGTTTGGTTGTTTTTCATTTGCTATTTTTCTCAGGTCTTTTCTGATGGTCTTGCATTCCTGGTCAAACCATGTGTCAGCTTTTTGCCTTTTAACAGGCTTCTGCTTTTGTTTGATAAGGTCAGCTTTAATAGCTGCCTTGTGAAATATCATATTGATATAATCAATGGCCATGTTTACACCATCTTTGGTAGGAACATATTGATTTTGGTCAAATAGTGTCATTCATCAGATCAGGTGAGTTCAAGGCCATGGTGAATTTGTCTCCACTGTCTGGGGCCCATCTGTAAGTAGGATGTATACAGCTTACTGGGTTCCCTTGTTGTGTCACTCATCGGACCTGAGAGTTTAAAGAACACATTGATTTGGTCTGAAAAGGGGGATTTCTGTCTGACAGTGAATGCACTGATAGTGGAGGGGTCCATGTCAGTGATTGCATAGTCTACTACACTAGACCCTAGAGCTGAGGAGTATGTGAACCTCCCTAAAGAGTCCCCTCTGAACCTCCCGTTCACTATGTACAGGCCTCTCTCTCTCTCTCTCTCTCTCTCTCTGAACCTCCCGTTCACTATGTACAGGCCTCTCTCTCTCTCTCTCTCTGAACCTCCCGTTCACTATGTACAGGCCTCTCTCTCTCTCTCTCTCTCTCTCTGAACCTCCCGTTCACTATGTACAGGCCTCTCTCTCTCTCTCTCTCTGAACCTCCCGTTCACTATGTACAGGCCTCTCTCTCTCTCTCTCTCTCTCTCTCTGAACCTCCCGTTCACTATGTACAGGCCTCTCTCTCTCTCTCTCTCTCTCTCTGAACCTCCCGTTCACTATGTACAGGCCTCTCTCTCTCTCTCTCTCTCTCTGAACCTCCCGTTCACTATGTACAGGCCTCTCTCTCTCAATTCAATTCAATTCAATATGCTTTATTGGCATGAATGTCAGGTGAACAATATTGCCAAAGCGTCAAGGATATATGATAAGAAAAAAAAAAATACAAAAACAATTCATTCATTAAACAATTTACAACAATATATTACAAAACCTCAAGTATCAAATGTAAAAAGAAAGAAAGGAAGAAAAGAAAGACACATGAAGTAGAGGAGCAATCAGAGTGAGCTGAGGGGAACAGCTGTTATGTGTTGTTGTTGTCTCTTAGGCTGTGACATGCGCTCACATATTTCGCTGCTTCTATGCTGCTGGCACTATTTTCTCCAAGTACATGTTGCATTTTATTCTGGTCAGACAGTGATTCAAAATCTTGGAGTTTACATGTTATCTTTGTAAAGAACTTTGTTCTAATGTCTTGGTATGTTTGACAGTGCAGCAGGAAGTGTTGTTCTGTCTCCACCTGTCTCTGAGGACAGAGCTGACACAGCCTCTCTTCTCTAGGCAGCCAGGTCTGCCTGTGTCGGCCAGTCTCTACGGCCAGGCTGTGGTCACTGAGTCTGTACATTGTTAATGTCTTCCTCAGTTTGGGATCAGTAACGGCGCTCAGATAGTTTGCCACCGTGTACTGTCTGTTTAGAGCCAAATAGCATTGAAGTTTGTTTTGGGTTTTCGTGGTACATGTCCAATAGTTGATGTAATTTTCTTTTTCTTTAGCTATGATTTGGTTGGGCCAGATTGTGTGAGGGCTGTCCTGAGGCCTTGTCCTGTTAGAGGAGGTGAGCCTCAGGACCAGCTGGTTGAGGGGACTCCTCTCTATGTTCTCCTCTTGGCAATGGAGGGCTT
The DNA here is from genome assembly GCA_028583405.1 of Pogonophryne albipinna. NCBI lineage: Eukaryota > Metazoa > Chordata > Actinopteri > Perciformes > Artedidraconidae > Pogonophryne > Pogonophryne albipinna. The sequence continues at coordinate 197,643 of JAPTMU010000162.1, forward strand.
TGTAATGGTAGGAGTTGGGATCACTGGTTTTTAGGTGGTTGTAGAATTTGACTGCTCTTTTTTGTATCCTAATTAAAAGGGGGAATTGGCCTAGCTCAGCTCGGCATCCATTGTTGGGGGTGTTCCTGTGGACTCTCAGGATGCTCTTGCATATCTCCGCATGTAGGGTTTCTATTGGGTGTTTGTCCCATTTATCAAAGTCTTGATTTCCAAGAGGACCCCACACTTCGCTACCATACAGTATGATTGGTTCTATTATTGAATTGAATATTTTGAGCCAGATTCTAACAGGTATATCTATATTTGAAGACTTTTTGATAGCATAGAAAGCCTTTCTTCCTTTGTCTCTGAGATCATTGATGGCCAGATTGAAATTTCCTGTCGAAGTAATTTTGAGTCCCAAATATGTGTAGCTGTGTGTGTGTTCTATGTCGGTGGAGCCCAGTAAGAACCGGTGTGGGTTTCCCTGACTCCTGGGTCGTTTCTGGAAGACCATAATCCTGGTCTTTTCCAGATGAGCTGTCAGGGCCCAGGTCTGACAGAAGGGTTCCAGATGAACTGTCAGGGTCCAGGTCTGACAGAAGGGTTCCAGATGAACTGTCAGGGCCCAGGTCTGACAGAAGCTTTGCAGATGATCCATTTGCTGTTGTAATGCCTCCTTAGATGGAGCTAGCAATATTAGATCATCTGCAAACAGGAGGCATTTAATTTGTGTGTCAGAGAGGGTGAGTCCAGGGATATCGGATTGTTCTAATGATTTTGCAAATTGATCAATATAAATGTTAAATAGGGTGGGGCTGAGACTGCAGCCCTGTTTCACCCCTCTACTTTGGGGGAAGAAATCTGTTTCCATATTGCCCATTTTCACCGCACATTTATTATTGGTATACATTGCTTTAATGATATCATATGTTTTCCCCCTACACCGTTTTCAATCAACTTCAGGAACAGACCGTTATGCCAAATTGAGTCGAATGCTTTTTTGAAATCTACAAAACAAGAGAAAATCTTCTTATTTTGGTGAACATGTTTATTAATGAGGGTGTGGAGGGTATATATATGGTCTGTAGTCCGATGTTGTGGTGTAAATCCAATCTGACTCTTGCTCAGGACATTATGTTCACTGAGGAAGTCTTGCAGTCGGCTGTTTAGGATGCTGCAGAATAACTTCCCCAGGTTGCTGCTGACACATATGCCTCGGTAATTGTTTGGGTCAAATTTATTTCCATTTTTAAATATTGGTGTGATGATTCCTTTGCTCCAGATGTCAGGGAAATGTCCAATGCCCAGAACGAGGTTGAATAGTTTCAACATGGCAGTGTTGAACTTATGGCTGCTAAATTTCAGCATTTCATTTAAAATGCCATCAGGACCGCTGGCCTTCCTTTGTTGGAGGGCCTGGAGTTTAGCCAGGAGCTCTTCCTCAGTAATGCTATAGTCTAAAGGGTTCTGGTTGTCTTTAACGACTGATTCTAGAATGTGTAGTTTGTTGAGGAGATCATTTTGGGCCGAATTCAGTGTAACGGTACTATACAGGTTTTCAAAGTGTGTTTTCCAAATGTCCCCATTTTGAATAGCCAGTTCTTCCTTGTGTGGTTTGCTGAAAGAGTGCCATTTCTTCCAAAATGCCTAAGGCCCGACAGAGATGCTCTCTCCCTCTCTCTCTCTGAACCTCCCGTTCACTATGTACAGGCCTCTCTCTCTCTCTCTCTCTCTCTCTCTCTGAACCTCCCGTTCACTATGTACAGGTCTCTCTCTCTCTCTCTCTCTCTCTCTCTCCCTCTCTCTCTCTCTCTCTCCCTCTCTCCCTCTGAACCTCCCGTTCACTATGTACAGGCCTAAGACCCGACAGAGATGCTCTCTCTCTCTCTCTGAACCTCCCGTTCACTATGTACAGGTCTCTCTCTCTCTCTCTCTCTCTCTCTCTCTCTCTCTCTCTCTCTCTCTCTCTGAACCTCCCGTTCACTATGTACAGGTCTCTCTCTCTCTCTCTCTCTCTCTCTCTCTCTCTGAACCTCCCGTTCACTATGTACAGGCCTAAGGCCCGACATAGATGCTCTCTCTCTCTCTCTCTCTCTCTCTCTCTCTCTCTCTCTCTCTCTCTCTCTCTCTCTCTCTCTCTCCCCCTCTGAACCTCCCGTTCACTATGTACAGGCCTAAGGCCCGACAGAGAT
>JAPTMU010000162.1:205704-268204 GCA_028583405.1 Pogonophryne albipinna
ACCACCCTCCCAGCGTCAGGCTGAGGTCTGATGAGGAACCACAGAGACCACCCTCCCAGCGTCAGGCTGAGAGACGTCTGATGAGGAACCACAGAGACCAACCTCCCAGCTTCAGGCTGAAAGACGTCTGATGAGGAACCACAGAGACCACCCTCCCAGCATCAGGCTGAGAGACGTCTGATGAGGAACCACAGAGACCACCCTCCCAGCGTCAGGCTGAGGTCTGATGAGGAACCACAGAGACCACCCTCCCAGCATTAGGCTGAGAGACGTCTGATGAGGAACCACAGAGACCACCCTCCCAGCGTCAGGCTGAGAGACGTCTGATGAGGAACCACAAAGACCACCCTCCCAGCGTCAGGCTGAGACACGTCTGATGAGGAACCACAGAGACCACCCTCCCAGCGTCAGGCTGAGGTCTGATGAGGAACCACAGAGACCACCCTCACAGCGTCAGGCTGAGAGACGTCTGATGAGGAACCACAGAGACCACCCTCCCAGCGTCAGGCTGAGGTCTGATGAGGAACCACAGAGACCACCCTCCCAGCGTCAGGCTGACGTCTGATGAGGAACCACAGAGACCACCCTCCCATCGTCCGGCTGAGGTCTGATGAGGAACCACGGAGACCACCCTCCCAGCGTCAGGCTGAGAGACGTCTGATGAGGAACCACAGAGACCACCCTCCCAGCGTCAGGCTGAGGTCTGATGAGGAACCACAGAGACCACCCTCCCAGCGTCAGGCTGAGGTCTGATGAGGAACCACAGAGACCACCCTCCCAGCGTCAGGCTGAGAGACATCTGATGAGGAACCACAGAGACCACCCTCCCAGCGTCAGGCTGAGGTCTGATGAGGAACCACAGAGACCACCCTCCCAGCATCAGGCTGAGAGACGTCTGATGAGGAACCACAGAGACCACCCTCCCAGCGTCAGGCTGAGGGACGTCTAATGAGGGAGAACAGGAAAAGGCTTTCATAATTACAGGCGCTCTTATCTCCAGAGACGCAGACGTGAGGAGAGAGGACAGGGAACGCTGACTGACTCTCACATCACGTCTTACTCTCACACATTACTGTACTGGGTATACTAGGTCTACTGGGTTTACTGGGTGTACTGGGTATACTGGGTTTACTGTGTTTACTGGGTGTACTGGGTTTACTGGGTATACTGGGTATACTGGGTTTACTGGGTTTACTGGGTTTACTGGGTTTACTGGGTGGACTGGGTATACTGGGTTTACTGGGTTTACTGGGTTTACTGGGTATACTGGGTTTACTGGGTTTACTGGGTATACTGAATATTCCGGTGATTCTAAAGTAGATGACAATGTATGTGTGTCGTTTAAGAGGAAAAGATGCCTGTTTTTTTTGTTGTTATTACTGTCAGAAAATGTACAACCTAACCCTGGTCCGCCCAGTAGTAGTAGTCAGATCGCTACTCCTGCTGATTTTAAAGCTAGGTCTGGGTTGGGTTTCATCCACTTGAATGTGCGCAGTCTGTTAGGTAAACTAGATTTTGTCCGTATCTGGGCTCGACTGACGCTGACGTCATTGTTTTATCAGAGACATGGCTAAACAAATCTATCTTGGCCTCTGACATTGCCTTAAATGGTTTTAATGTGTATCGTACCGACCGGCCTAATAAAGGTGGTGGCGTTGCCATTTATGTTAAGAATAAGTTCAGTGTAACCACATTAGTTTCCAAATCTATCAGTAAGCAATTTGAATTTTTAGCCTTAAATATAGAAGTGGCAAAGGGGCAACAGGTCATGGTAGTGGGCTGTTACAGACCCCCCTCAGCTGTCAAAGACTCCTTGTCTTCACTAGCTAATCTTTTATCACAACTAGACTACAAGGAAATAGTGCTACTTGGAGATTTTAACTGGGACTGGTTAACTGCAGTGTCAGAGGATTTTAAAAACCTTTGTATCTCTTTAAATGTTACTCAGATTGTTGACAGTCCTACTCGCCCTAACATTAAGTCCCCTAATAAATCCTCCCTAATTGATCTCATTTTAACTAATGTTCCCCATAAATACTCATCTGTGGGAGTATTTGTGAATGATCTGAGTGATCACTGTGCTGTAGCCACAATTAGGGATACTAAGGTCCAAAAGGTTAAACCTCGTATTATCATCAAGAGAGACATAAAACATTTTGTGGAGCAGGGTTTTGTTCATGATCTGTTTGGGTTTGATTGGGGAAAAATCGATCTGTGTGCTGATGTAGAAACTGCATGGTCTTATTTTTATCTTGGTTTTATGGAGATCATTGATAGACATGCACCCCTGCGTACATTTAGAGTGAAGGGACGAGACAATCCTTGGTTTCCTGCTGAACTGTCCAGTCTCCTTCATGAGAGAAACAAGGCCTGGGCAAAGGCTAGGAAATCAGGCTCAGAGGTAGAATGGCTGCGTTTCAGGCAGCTAAGGAATAGCTTCACTTCACATGTCAAAAGTGCTAAATCTAAGTACTATCTGTCAGTTTCCACAAAGAATCTGAAAAACCCTAGAAAATTCTGGAAAGCCATAAAATCGATATCCACCGGTGATATCCGTAATGAGCTACCTCCGTGCATTACCACAGCATCTGGCACTATATCGGATAGGGCTACCATGTTAAATTGCTTTAATGAGCATTTTGTGTCCTGTGGCTCTCTGTTTCATTCTGTTTCTAATTCTGCTTCTGTGAACACCACAGTCGGTGACTCTGAACAATGTGGTCTGAAGCCTTATCTAAGCTAGATCCTAAAAATCCGGCTGGTCCGGACAACGTAGAACCTTTCTTTTTAAAGATAGCTGCAGATTTTATTGCTCCTCCTCTCACTACTCTTTTTAACCTCTCCCTCAGCACGAACAAAATCCCAAAAGTATGGAAGTCAGCGTATGTCCTGCCTTTGCTAAAAGGAGGGGAGGCCACCTTATTAAATAACTATAGGTCCATCTCTAAGTTGTCAGTTCTGGCTAAGGTTCTTGAACGCCTAGTGAGTGAACAAGTAAAGGTGTTTTTATGTAAAAATGACATCCTGTCTAAACATCAGTCAGGCTTCAGAAAGCAACACAGCACCATCACTGCCACAATGAAAGTGGTGAATGATGTGGCGAGTATTTTAGATAATAAGCAGAGTTGTGCAGCTCTATTTGTTGACCTTTCCAAAGCGTTTGATACCGTCGATCATCGCATCTTAAAGCAGAGGCTGGTCAGTATTGGCATATCCAGCCATGCAGTGGGTGGTTTGTGAACTACCTCTCTGAAAGGTCCCAATGTGTTCACTTTGATGGGCTGTCTTCTGAGTGGTTAAACATCACTAATGGTGTTCCTCAAGGTTCTGTTTCAGGTCCACTATTATTCTCTATCTATATTAATAGTTTAGGTGAAAATGTTGAAGGAGCAACCTTACATTTCTATGCGGATGATACCGTGATGTACTGTGCAGGTCCCTCCATTCAGGAGGCTGGTGTTAAATTACAGGCTGTTTTTAACATTATTCAGACTCAGCTCTCTGAACTAAAGCTTCTTTTAAATGTGGATAAAACCAAGGTAATGCTCTTTTCTAAAGCTAAAGCTAAAAATACACCGGAGACTGCTTTGGATATTGTAACTACGCAAGGAATACAACTTGAAGTGGTTACCTGTTACAAATACCTGGGTATCTGGCTTGATGACTGTCTCACTTTTAAACTTCATGTAAATAACCTGCTTAAAAAGCTGAGGGTTAGGCTAGGTTTCTTTTACAGGAACAAGTCCTGTTTCTCGCTTGAGGCCAGGAAAAGGCTCTGTGACCTTTTTACCTGTGCTGGACTATGGTGTTTTGTTATATATGAATGCACCTGCCCATTACCTGGGCAAGTTAGATGCTGCGTATCACAGCGCACTGAGATTGTTGACAAACTGTAAAGCACATACGCATCACTGTACCCTGTATACCAAGGCGGTTATGCCATCACTTACTGTACGGAGGCTCAGTCACTGGTACTTTTTCATTTACAAAGCCATGTTGGATAAACTACCATCTTATATCTGCTCCCTGATCTCTCTGCGAATTGAAAGTACTTATTGCCTGAGATCGCATGCTGTGGTTTTATTAAATGTGCCAAGTGCTAGGACTGTCTTAGGGAAGAAAGCTTTTAGATGTGCAGCTCCACTAACTTGGAACAGTCTGCAAAAAGAATGGAAAATTACCAAGCTAGTACCACTACATGTTTTTAAAGCTCGGCTGGATGCTAACCAATCAGATGCTGTTGGTACCTGTACATGTGGTTAAATATGTACATTGTAATCCCTGTACATTTTGCTGTATGATGTCCTTTTGTTGTTCTGTTGTTTATGTTTTTATGTCTTCTTGTGGAACCTACTGCTGCAGGTCTCCCTTGAAAAAGAGATCATTGATCTCAATGGGATTTCACCTGGATAAATAAAGGTTTTGAATTCAATTGAATTCAATTGAAAATAAATTGTATATCCTGTATATACTGGGTTTACTGGGTATACTGGGTATACTGAATATACTGGGTTTACTGAATATCTTGTATATCCTGTATATACTGGGTTTACTGGGTATACTGAATATCTTGTATATCCTGTATATACTGGGTTTACTGGGTTTACTGAATATCTTGTATATCCTGTATATACTGGGTATACTGGGTATACTGAATATCTTGTATATCCTGTATATACTGGGTTTACTGGGTATACTGGGTATACTGAATATACTGGGTTTACTGAATATCTTGTATATCCTGTATATACTGGGTTTACTGGGTATACTGAATATCTTGTATATCCTGTATATACTGGGTTTACTGGGTTTACTGAATATCTTGTATATCCTGTATATACTGGGTATACTGGGTATACTGAATATCTTGTATATCCTGTATATACTGGGTTTACTGGGTATACTGGGTATACTGAATATACTGGGTTTACTGAATATCTTGTATATCCTGTATATACTGGGTTTACTGGGTATACTGGGTATACTGAATATCTTGTATATCCTGTATATACTGGGTTTACTGGGTATACTGAATATCTTGTATATCCTGTATATACTGGGTTTACTGGGTTTACTGGGTATACTGAATATCTTGTATATCCTGTATATACTGGGTTTACTGGGTATACTGAATATCTTGTATATCCTGTATATACTGGGTTTACTGGGTATACTGAATACTTGTATATCCTGTATATACTGGGTTTACTGGGTATACTGGGTATACTGAATATCTTGTATATCCTGTATATACTGGGTTTACTGGGTATACTGAATATCTTGTATATCCTGTATATACTGGGTTTACTGGGTATACTGAATATATTGTATATCCTGTATATACTGGGTTTACTGGGTACACTGAATATCTTGTATATCCTGTATATACTGGGTTTACTGGGTATACTGAATATCTTGTATATCCTGTATATACTGGGTTTACTGGGTATACTGAATATCTTGTATATCCTGTATATACTGGGTTTACTGGGTATACTGGGTATACTGAATATCTTGTATATCCTGCATTTACTGGGTTTACTGGGTATACTGCGTATACTGAATATCTTGTATATCCTGTATATACTGGGTGTACTGGGTATACTGAATATACTGGATATGCTGGGTATACTGGGTTTACTGGGTATACTGGGTTTACTGGGTTTACTGGGTATACTGGGTTTACTGGGTTTACTAAATATCTTGTATATCCTGTATATACTGGGTATACTGGGTATACTGAATATCTTGTATATCCTGCATTTACTGGGTTTACTGGGTTTACTGGGTATACTGAATATCTTGTATATCCTGTATATACTGGGTTTACTGGGTATACTGAATATCTTGTATATCCTGTATATACTGGGTATACTGAATATATTGTATATCCTGCATTTACTGGGTTTACTGGGTACACTGAATATCTTGTATATCCTGTATATACTGGGTTTACTGGGTATACTGAATATCTTGTATATCCTGTATATACTGGGTTTACTGGGTTTACTGAATATCTTGTATATCCTGTATATACTGGGTTTACTGGGTACACTGAATATCTTGTATATCCTGTATCTACTGGGTATACTGGGTACACTGAATATCTTGTATATCCTGCATTTACTGGGTTTACTGGGTTTACTGAATATCTTGTATATCCTGTATATACTGGGTTTACTGGGTATACTGAATATCTTTTATATCCTGTATATACTGGGTTTACTGGGTTTACTGAATATCCTGTATATCCTGTATATACTGGGTTTACTGGGTACACTGAATATCTTGTATATCCTGTATATACTGGGTATACTGGGTACACTGAATATCTTGTATATCCTGCATTTACTGGGTTTACTGGGTTTACTGTATATCCTGTATACCCTGTATATACTGGGTTTACTGGGTATACTGAATATCTTGTATATCCTGTATATACTGGGTTTACTGGGTACACTGAATATCTTTTATATCCTGCATTTACTGGGTTTACCGGGTATACTGAATATCTTGAATATCCTGTATATACTGGGTATACTGGATATCTTGTATATCCTGTATATACTGGGTTTACTGAATATCTTGTATATCCTGTATATACTGGGTATACTGGATATCTTGTATATCCTGTATATACTGGGTTTACTGGGTTTACTGAATATCTTGTATATCCTGTATATACTGGGTATACTGGGTATACTGAATATCTTGTATATCCTGTATATACTGGGTTTACTGGGTATACTGGGTATACTGAATATACTGGGTTTACTGAATATCTTGTATATCCTGTATATACTGGGTTTACTGGGTATACTGGGTATACTGAATATCTTGTATATCCTGTATATACTGGGTTTACTGGGTATACGGAATATCTTGTATATCCTGTATATACTGGGTTTACTGGGTTTACTGGGTATACTGAATATCTTGTATATCCTGTATATACTGGGTTTACTGGGTATACTGAATATCTTGTATATCCTGTATATACTGGGTTTACTGGGTATACTGAATACTTGTATATCCTGTATATACTGGGTTTACTGGGTATACTGGGTATACTGAATATCTTGTATATCCTGTATATACTGGGTTTACTGGGTATACTGAATATCTTGTATATCCTGTATATACTGGGTTTACTGGGTATACTGAATATATTGTATATCCTGTATATACTGGGTTTACTGGGTACACTGAATATCTTGTATATCCTGTATATACTGGGTTTACTGGGTATACTGAATATCTTGTATATCCTGTATATACTGGGTTTACTGGGTATACTGAATATCTTGTATATCCTGTATATACTGGGTTTACGGGGTATACTGGGTATACTGAATATCTTGTATATCCTGCATTTACTGGGTTTACTGGGTATACTGCGTATACTGAATATCTTGTATATCCTGTATATACTGGGTGTACTGGGTATACTGAATATACTGGATATACTGGGTATACTGGGTTTACTGGGTATACTGGGTTTACTGGGTTTACTGGGTATACTGGGTTTACTGGGTTTACTGGGTTTACTAAATATCTTGTATATCCTGTATATACTGGGTATACTGGGTATACTGAATATCTTGTATATCCTGCATTTACTGGGTTTACTGGGTTTACTGGGTATACTGAATATCTTGTATATCCTGTATATACTGGGTTTACTAGGTATACTGAATATCTTGTATATCCTGTATATACTGGGTATACTGAATATCTTGTATATCCTGCATTTACTGGGTTTACTGGGTACACTGAATATCTTGTATATCCTGTATATACTGGGTTTACTGGGTATACTGAATATCTTGTATATCCTGCATTTACTGGATTTACTGGGTACACTGAATATCTTGTATATCCTGCATTTACTGGGTTTACTGGGTATACTGAATATCTTGTATATCCTGTATATACTGGGTTTACTGGGTACACTGAATATCTTGTATATCCTGCATTGACTGGGTTTACTGGGTTTACTGAATATCCTGTATATCCTGTATATACTGGGTTTACTGGGTACACTGAATATCTTGTATATCCTGTATATACTGGGTATACTGGGTACACTGAATATCTTGTATATCCTGCATTTACTGGGTTTACTGGGTACACTGAATATCTTGTATATCCTGTATATACTGGGTTTACTGGGTATACTGAATATCTTTTATATCCTGTATATACTGGGTTTACTGGGTTTACTGAATATCCTGTATATCCTGTATATACTGGGTATACTGGGTATACTGAATATCCTGTATATCCTGTATATACTGGGTTTACTGGGTACACTGAATATCTTGTATATCCTGTATATACTGGGTTTACTGGGTATACTGAATATCTTTTATATCCTGTATATACTGGGTTTACTGGGTTTACTGAATATCCTGTATATCCTGTATATACTGGGTTTACTGGGTACACTGAATATCTTGTATATCCTGTATATACTGGGTATACTGGGTACACTGAATATCTTGTATATCCTGCATTTACTGGGTTTACTGGGTTTACTGTATATCCTGTATACCCTGTATATACTGGGTTTACTGGGTATACTGAATATCTTGTATATCCTGTATATACTGGGTTTACTGGGTACACTGAATATCTTTTATATCCTGCATTTACTGGGTTTACTGGGTATACTGAATATCTTGTATATCCTGTATATACTGGGTATACTGGATATCTTGTATATCCTGTATATACTGGGTTTACTGAATATCTTGTATATCCTGTATATACTGGGTATACTGGATATCTTGTATATCCTGTATATACTGGGTATACTGAATATATTGTATATCCTGTATATACTGGGTATACTGGGTATACTGAATATCCTGTATATCCTGTATATACTGGGTTTACTGGGTATACTGAATATCTTTTATATCCTGTATATACTGGGTTTACTGGGAATACTGAATATCTTGTATATCCTGTATATACTGGGTATACTGAATATCTTGTATATCCTGTATATACTGGGTATACTGAATATCTTGTATATCCTGTATATACTGGGTATACTGTATATCTTGTATATACTGGGTTTACTGGGTATACTGAATATCTTGAATATCCTGTATATACTGGGTATACTGAATATCTTGTATATCCTGTATATACTGGGTATACTGAATATCTTGTATATCCTGTATATACTGGGTATACTGAATATCTTGTATATCCTGTATATACTGGGTATACTGAATATCTTGTATATACTGGGTATACTGGGTATACTGAATATCTTGTATATCCTGTATATACTGGGTATACTGAATATCTTGTATATACTGGGTATACTGGGTATACTGAATATCTTGTATATCCTGTATATACTGGGTATACTGAATATCTTGTATATACTGGGTATACTGGGTATACTGAATATCTTGTATATCCTGTATATACTGGGTATACTGAATATCCTGTATATCCTGTATATACTGGGTATACTGAATATCTTGTATATCCTGTATATACTGGGTATACTGAATATCTTGTATATCCTGTATATACTGGGTATACTGAATATCTTGTATATCCTGTATATACTGGGTATACTGAATATCCTGTATATCTTGTATATCCTGTATATACTGGGTATACTGAATATCTTGTATATACTGGGTATACTGGGTATACTGTGGGGGAATCTGCAGTGAAGGGGATCCAGTTATTAGTGTGTAGTCGACCCTTTAGAGTTATATAAATAATACTTTATACTGATCAGCTGTGTTAGTGACTCTGTTGTGCATGAGTCGGGACGTGTCTAAGATACGATAGACATTTATTAATCCGATGTGGGGAGATTTAGGATTCACACAAGATTAATAAAATGTTAAAAGTGTTTGTGATGATGATACGAAGCGTCTGATTGGCTGATCTAACGATGTGTGTATCAGAGATCAGTTTAATGTGTCTGCAGGGTTTCTGTTGATAAGGTCAGGACTGATGACATCATCACAGCGCCGCATGTCCTGCAGCGCATTAGCACACACACACACACACACCACACACACACACACACACACACACACACACACACACACACACACACCACATACACAACACACACACAAACTGTCGCTCAGCAGCTGCGACGCATCGTGAATCTTCATCTCTGAGATAGAAAATCACCAGGAGGAGATTCAGAAACATGAGTTTATAAAACATATGAGTGTGTGTGTGTGTGTGTGTGTGTGTGTGTGTGTGTGTGTGTGTGTGTGTGTGTGTGTGTGTGTGTGTGTGTGTGTGTGTGTGTGTGTGTGTGTGTGACAGAGACTCTGTCTTTCCACAGAGGGGACACATGTATCTTCTTCATCAACATGTGTCCCCTCTTCCTCATGTCTCTTCTACATCAACATGTGTCCCCTCTTCTTCATGTCTCTTCTACATCAACATGTGTCCCCTCTTCTTCATGTCTCTTCTACATCAACATGTGTCCCCTCTTCTTCATGTCTCTTCTACATCAACATGTGTCCCCTCTTCTCCATGTCTCTTCTACATCAATATGTGTCCCCTCTTCTCCATGTCTCTTCTTCATCAACATGTGTCCCCTCTTCTCCATGTCTCTTCTACATCAACATGTGTCCCCTCTTCTCCATGTCTCTTCTTCATCAACATGTGTACCCTCTTCTTCATGTCTCTTCTACATCACCCTGTGTCCCCTCTTCTTCATGTCTCTTCTACATCAACATGTGTCCCCTCTTCTTCATGTCTCTTCTACATCAACATGTGTCCCCTCTTCTTCATGTCTCTTCTACATCAACATGTGTCCCCTCTTCTCCATGTCTCTTCTTCATCAACAAGTGTCCCCTCTTCTTCATGTCTCTTCTACATCACCATGTGTCCCCTCTTCTTCGACAGAGAATCTGGACCTCAGGCTGAATGATGTGTCTTGAAAGGGGGGGGGGGGGAGCATGGATTCTCAGCCTGACGCCAAAGATGCCAATGCTAATTAATTAGCATCTAATTTTCCCCGGGGCTCAGCTAATTGGGTCATGGGGGGGGGTCATTATGATGGGGGGTCATTATGATGGGGAGGGTCCACGCCCAGAGCGTCTCTCAGATGAAGGACTTCAGGACGTTTCTGACTGAACATCTGATCCGTACATTAACCCTCACACTGCGGGGGGGAAACCACAGACATCATAAACTATCAGTCTGATTATGGAAAACAAATACTGTTTACATATATTTGTATTATGACTTGTTTACCTAATTGTTGTTGTTTGTAATAGTGTTTTTAATGTGAAGGAGCAGTGCTATGCTCTGTTGTTAAGACGTGTCATAATGGACCCTTTTCTTCTGTCTTCAAAATAAACACAAATAAATTAACCTGACTTAAGAAATATAAACACAGTTATGCTGAACATCAAAGATCCTGGAGAAACGAAGGTATTCAGGGAAATTGTTGAGCTCACAGTCCGTTTCTTCAGAAAGGTTAAATGTGGTCCTCCTCCACAGATCAAACCCAGCTTTCAGAAGTCAACCAGATGAAAGCGTAACGGTTCCTGCCGACTGGCGTTCTGCTGGAGGACGGGAGGAACCGTTAATGTCGGCTTTTACTCTGACTGAGTAAAGCCCATGTTAGCCAGTGCGGACCGGCAAAAGGTAGCTCCTATTAGCCGTCCCCCGGCAACTCCCGAGCAGCAGGGAGACTGGGTGACTGTTCAGAAGGGGCATAACGCGAAACCCGCAGGTCCCCACCAACCCGTTCACGTATCTAACAGATATTCCCCACTCAGCGAGACACCCGCTGAGAAGCCAACTCTGGTTATTGGTAGCTCTATTATGAGATACGTGAATTTAGAGACCGAAAGCCTCCACAGTCACATGCATTCCGGGGGCCAGAGCGGGCGACGTTGAGGCGCATCTTAAACTGCTGGCAAAAAATAAACGTAAATACAGTAGGATTGTTATTCACGTCGGTGGTAATGATGTTCGTTTACGCCAATCAGAATGCACCAAACTTAATGTGGAGTCGGTGTGTAGTTATGCTAAAACAATGTCGGACACCGTAATCTTCTCTGGTCCCCTCCCCAATCTGATCAATGATGACATGTATAGCCGCATGTCATCATTTCAGCGCTGGTTGTCTTGGTGGTGCCCAGCAAACAATGTGGGCTTCGTAAATAATTGGACAGCCTTCTGGGGAAAACCTGGTCTGATTAAGAGAGACGGCATTCATCCTACTTTGGAAGGTGCAGATCTCATTTCGGCAAACATTTCAGGGCTTTGTGGACTTAATCCATGACAAACTGGAGTTGAGACCAGGAGGCGGAGTCGCAGTCTTACACGCTTCTCTGCGCTCTCTCCTAGGCAGTCATCCATAGGAATCCCGAACCCAATAAAATACCCAATATTAGCGGTGTGTGTGTCTGCCCAAGGACAATTTAAGGTAAAACCTAATAGAGGTGTCATACATAATAACCTAATCAAAGTAAATGTAACAACTACTACAGTGCAACAAAACAGGAATATTAAATGTGGTCTCTTAAACATAAGATCTCTAGCATCTAAAGCAATATTGGTAAATGATTTAATATCAGATTATAATATTGATATATGCTGTCTCACTGAAACTTGGTTGAGACATGAAGAATATGTCAGCATAAATGAGGCCACTCCACCCAGCCATATCAACACTCATATTGCCCGAGGCACGGGCCGAGGAGGTGGAGTTGCAGCAATCTTTGACTCAAGTTTACTTATCAATACTAAACCAAAATTAAATTATACCTCCTTTGAAAGTCTCGTTTTTAGTCTTACGCATCCGACCTGGAACACTTTGCAGCCAATCTTATTTGTTACAGTGTCCCGTGCACCAGGTCCTTATTCAGAATTCTTATCAGAATCCTCTGAGTTTTTATCAACTTTGGTTCTTAAAACAGATAAAGTAATTATCGTAGGTGACTTTAATATTCATGTTGACGATGATAAAAATAGCCTTACTGTTGCATTTAACTCTATATTAGATTCTGTTGGTTTCTGTCAGAGTGTAAATAAACCAACCCACTGCTATAATCACACTCTCGACCTTGTTCTGACTTATGGTTTTGAAATTGAGCAACTATTAGTCGAACCGCATAATCCTGCTTTATCCGACCATTTCTTAGTAACTTTTGAAGTACTGTTACTAGACTACAAAGCATTAGTCAAAAGCTCCTGCAGCAGAAACCTATCTGTTAGTGCTATAGCCACATTTAAGGAAGAGATTCCACCAATACTTAACTCGATAGCATGTCTGCATGTAGGGGAGGAAACTTATACAAAATGTACACCACCCCAAATTGATCATGTTGTTGATAGTGCTACAGATGCGCTGCGAATAAAATTAGACTCTGTTGCTCCTTTGAAAAAGAAGAAAATAAAACAACATAGATTAGCTCCATGGCATAATGCCCAAACCCGCAAAATAAAGCAAAAGTCGAGAGAACTTGAAAGGATATGGCGTTCCACTAAACTTGAAGAATCTCGTTTAATTTGGCATATTACTCTCAATGAATATAAGAAAGCACTGCGTAAAGCGAGAGCAGCCTACTACTCTTCATTAATAGATGAGAATAAGAATAATGCAAGATTTCTTTTCAGCACTGTAGCCAGGCTGACAGAGAGCCACAGCTCGATTGAGCCTTCTATTCCCATAGCACTCAGTAGTAATGATTTGATGTGCTTTTTTAACCATAAAATTGTTACTCTTAGAAACAAAATTAATGACCTCTTGCCTTTGACCAGTATAGTGTTATCAACAGCTCCCGGAAACGTAAGTTCTAATATTACACTAGATAGTAAACTAGAATGCTTTTCAGCCATAAACCTTGAACAATTAAATTCAATGATTCTCTCTTCTAAACCATCAACGTGTATGTTAGACCCAATTCCAACTAAGCTGTTGAAGGAAGTTTTTCCATTAATTAGCACTTCTTTATTAAATTTTATGAATATGTCTTTATTATCAGGCTATGTTCCACAATCATTCAAAGTAGCAGTGATAAAACCGCTTCTTAAAAAGCACAACCTCGATCCAGAGGTTTTAGCCAATTATAGACCTATTTCTAATCTTCCATTCCTCTCAAAGATTCTTGAGAAAGCAGTCGCAAAACAGCTGTGTGATTTCTTAACAAACAATGATTTATTTGAAGATGTTCAGTCTGGCTTTAGAACACATCATAGCACAGAGACAGCTCTGGTTAAAGTCACAAATGACATTCTAATAGCCTCTGACAAGGGACTTGTCTCTATTCTTGTTTTGCTCGATCTCAGTGCTGCATTTGATACTATCGACCATGATATCTTATTGCAAAGACTAGAGCACTTAGTTGGCATACAGGGAACTGCTTTAGGCTGGTTTAGGTCCTATCTATCTGAACGCTCTCAGTTTGTACGTGTCAATGATGAATCTTCCACGCAAACCAAAGTTAGCCATGGAGTGCCACAGGGCTCAGTGCTTGGTTCCGTTAGGCAATATTATAAGGAATCATTCTGTAAACTTTCATTGTTATGCGGATGATACTCAACTACATTTATCAATCAAGCCTGATGAAATGAATCATCTAAATAAAATTCAAGACTGCCTCAAGGACTTAAAAACGTGGATGACCTTAAACTTTTTGATGTTAAACACGACCAAAACTGAAGTTATTGTACTTGGCCCGAAGAATCTACGAAACAAATGATCTAAAGATATACTAACTATGGATGGCATTAATTTGGCCTCCAGTGAGACTGTAAGGAATCTTGGTGTTATATTTGATCAGGATTTATCCTTTAACGCCCACATAAAATCAATTTCAAGGACCGCCTACTTCCATCTACGTAACATTGCAAAAATCAGACATATCTTGCCTCAAAACGATGCAGAGAAACTAGTCAATGCATTTGTTACTTCAAGGCTGGATTATTGTAACTCCTTATTATCAGGGAGTACCAAGAAGTCAGTCAAGTCGCTTCAGCTGATTCAAAATGCTGCAGCTCGTGTACTAACCAGAGTTAGGAAAAGGGACCACATTACTCCTGTTCTGGCTGCCTTACACTGGCTCCCTATAGAACACAGGATAGAATTTAAAATTCTTCTTCTCGCCTACAAAGCCCTTAATGGGCAGGCGCCATCTTACCTTAAAGAACTCATTATACCCTACTGTCCTACTAGGGCATTGCGTTCCAAGAATGCAGGGTTGTTGGTTGTTCCTAGAGTCTCTAAAAGTACAATGGGAGCCAGAGCCTTTTCTTATCAAGCTCCACATTTGTGGAATCAGCTTCCAGTTTGTGTTCGGGCGGCAGACACCCTATCCGTTTTTAAGAGTGCGCTTAAGACCTTCCTTTTTGATAAAGCTTATAGTTAGGGCTGATTAGATTCAGCCCCTAGTTTTGCTGATATAGGTTTAGTTTGTCGGGGGACATCTTACTTCTTCCTTCTCTCTGTCTATACCTGTGTACTCTCATGTTCCGATTAACCCAGCTTCCCCAAATGTCTTTCTTTTTGGTGTCTATATACGCTGGGATCCGGAGTCATGGATGATCCTGCGGTCCTGTGTCCTGCATCGCGAGCCCTGGATCTTGAGTCGTGGCTGTGGTCCTGGATCATAGGTCCTGGATGGATATCCTCGTGGATTCATCTTCCTATTATACACACATGCATTTCCAAACATTTGGACTACCTATGTTGCAAATGTATTATCTTTTCAATTTACACACGGCATCTATTGCACGTCTGTCCGTCCTGGGAGAGGGATCCCTCCTCTCAATTAAATTCAATTCAAAACCTTTATTTATCCAGGTAAAATCCCATTGAGATCAATGATCTCTTTTTCAAGGGAGACCTGCAGCAGTAGGTTCCACAAGAAGACATAAAAACATAAACAACAGAACAACAAAAGGACATCATACAGCAAAATGTACAGGGATTACAATTTACATATTTAACCACATGTACAGGTACCAACAGCATCTGATTGGTTAGCATCCAGCCGAGCTTTAAAAACATGTAGTGGTACTAGCTTGGTAATTTTCCATTATTTTTGCAGACTGTTCCAAGTCAGTGGAGCTGCACATCTAAAAGCTTTCTTCCCTAAGACAGTCCTAGCACTTGGCACATTTAATAAAACCACAGCATGCGATCTCAGGCAATAAGTACTTTCAATTCGCAGAGAGATCAGGGAGCAGATATAAGATGGTAGTTTATCCAACATGGCTTTGTAAATGAAAAAGTACCAGTGACTGAGCCTCCGTACAGTAAGTGATGGCATAACCGCCTTGGCATACAGGGTACAGTGATGCGTAAGTGCTTTACAATTTGTCAAAAATCTCAGTGCACTGTGATACGCAGCATCTAACTTGCTCAGGTAATTGGCAGGTGCATTGATATATAACAAATCACCATAGTCCAGCACAGGTAAAAAGGTCACAGAGCCTTTTCCTGGCCTCAAGCGAGAAACAGGACTTATTCCTGTAGAAGAAACCTAGCTTAACCCTCAGCTTTTTAAGCAGGTTATTTACATGAAGTTTAAAAGTGAGACAGTCATCAAGCCAGATACCAAGGTATTTGTAACAGGTAACCACTTCAAGTTGTATTCTACGGAGCCCCTAAAGGGACATGGGAAGAAAAAAAAAAAAACAGAGAGAGAAAAAAAAAAGTCAGGGTAACGGTTTAAGGGACATAAAAAAAATATATGAGAAAAAAAATAAAGTCAGGAAAACGGGTTCCTTTCTCGTGCGCACGCGAAACTAATCCGTTATCCTGACTTTATTTTTGAATCCACTTCCTAACCAGTGCGCCAAGGAGGAAGTGCAGCACACAGTGGACCAACATTTCAATGCAGACTTGTATGTATACGTTTTGAAATGACAGTGGAAAGTTTAATTCGGGTATATTTTAATCTCGGACTTCCTTATAAGGACATTACGTTCCTGCTTGCACGTTGTCACCGTTACATTCTTTCCGAACGGCATTTCAAACGGATTTTGAAGTCTTGTCGTCTGTCCCGGCGCAAGAAATACTCCAGTTTTGAGACAGTAATTACTTTCATCTCTGAACAATTACAAACATCTGGCCAACTTCATGGGTATAGGTTGATGTTCACAAAATGCAAGGAGAATGGATTACTTTTTTTTAAGATACAAACCCGTTATCCTGACTTTTTTTTTTCTCTCTCTGTTTTTTTTTCTTTCTTCCCATGTCCCTTTAGGGGCTCCGTACTTTTGACATGTGAAGTGAAGCTATTCCTTAGCTGCCTGAAACGCAGCCATTCTACCTCTGAGCCTGATCTCCTAGCCTTTGCCCAGGCCTTGTTTCTCTCATGAAGGAGACTGGACAGTTCAGCAGAAAACCAAGGATTGTCTCATCCCTTCACTCTAAATGTACGCAGGGGTGCATGTCTATCAATGATCTCCATAAAACCAAGATAAAAATAAGACCATGCAGTTTCTACATCAGCACACAAATCGATTTTTCCCCAATCAAACCCAAACAGATCATGAACAAAACCCTGCTCCACAAAATGTTTTATGTCTCTCTTGATGATAATACGAGGTTTAACCTTTTGGACCTTAGTGTCCCTAATTGTGGCTACAGCACAGTGATCACTCAGATCATTCTCAAATACTCCCACAGATGAGTATTTATAGGGAGCATTAGTTAGAATGAGATCAATTAGGGAGGATTTATTAGGGGACTTAATATTAGGGCGAGTAGGACTGTCAACAATCTGAGTAACATTTAAAGAGATACAAAGGTTTTTAAAATCCTCTGACACTGCAGTTAACCAGTCCCAGTTAAAATCTCCAAGTAGCACTATTTCCTTGTAGTCTAGTTGTGATAAGATTTGCTAGTGAAGACAAGGAGTCCTTGCCAGCTGAGGGGGGTCTGTAACAGCCCACCACCATGACCTGTTGACCCTTTGCCACTTCTATATTTAAGGCTAAAAATTCAAATTGCTTACTGATAGATTTGGAAACTAATGTGGATACACTGAACTTATTCAGTGTATTTGCTGTTGCTCTCCCTGAGGTTTCTCCCATGTTCCCTTTAAACTGTGGGTTTTCTCTGGAAGTTGTTCCTTGTACGATGTGAGGGTCTGAGGACAGAGGGTCTAAGGACAGAGGGTCTAAGGACAGAGGGTCTAAGGACAGAGGGTGTCGTATTGTCATACTGATATTCTGTACAAACTGTAAAGACCACTGAGACAAATGTAACATTTGTGATATTGGGCTATATAAATAAACATTAATTGATTGATTGATTGACTAGTTCCTCTGAGGAACTTTAGTGGAGGAACGCAGCCAGCGCACAGCAAATCAATTGGTTGTCATTACATCAGCTTTTTACTTCTCTTCTTTACAGATATTTGACAGAACCACGAGGTCAACGCGGCTCGTCTGCCAGGAAACACAGTTAACATTTAGCACCACGAGAAATAAAGACACTCATTAGGAAATCAACCAATCAAGAAGCAGCTGGAACTCAGAAAAACTGTGACAGACAATCTACAGTTTACATTTATGCTCAGCTTCTTATTCCATTCCTTGTAATACTTGTAATACTTGTAATACTTGTAATACTAGTTGAACTTGACATTATGTTTCTAGTTATTGCTTTTTATCTTGTTTTATTATTTGACTCCGTGTCATTTGAGATAGTATGTGTTCCCAGCACTTTGGTCAATGAGGTTGTTTTAAATGAGCTCTATAAATAAAGACTGAGATTCCTTACACACTTAATGTATATATCATATTCTGCTTTATATTTAGTTTACTGTAAATGTGTATTTCAACATGTACATTTTCTGCTTTTGTAATGCTATTTTATTTCAATTGAGATGTTTACATTTTGGATTGTTTATGTCTTTTAACACACGGCCTCTCACAGCTGGACCAGAGGAACTCATATGAGAGGTTCATGGACTACAGTTCAGCCTTCAACAGCCCTCCAAGCTGGCCCTCTCTGTGGGAGGAGCCTGTGACCTCAGGTTGTCTTCGGCATAACTGTAGCTACGTTCGTATGAGTAATAAAGAACCTTGAACCTTGACATGTGGAGATTATCCGGCTGAACAAAACGTGCATTTATCAAACAGGTTCCTTTTCCACAGATCTTATTTTTTACAATATTCCTAAATCCTGTGGAGAAATCCTGTTGCTTTGTTGTGGAGGGACCAGCAGCGTCCTCCCTGCAGGGTGAAGGCGTCCTCCCTGCAGGGTGAAGGCGTCCTCCCTGCAGGGTGAAGGCGTCCTCCCTGCACCGCTCCATGGAGAGCCACCAACCCGGTCACTTTGAAACAGGCTCATATTTGATATATTTATACAAGTTTATATGCTCTCCCTGAGGTTTCTCCCATGTTCCCTTTAAACTGTGGGTTTTCTCTGGAAGTGTTTCCTTGTACGATGTGAGGGTCTGAGGACAGAAGGTCTACGGACAGAGGGTCTGATGACAGAGGGTCTAAGGACAGAGGGTCTGAGGACAGAGGGTCTAAGGACAGAGGGTCTGAGGACAGAGGGTCTACGGACAGAGGGTCTGATGACAGAGGGTCTAAGGACAGAGGGTCTGAGGACAGAGGGTCTGATGACAGAGGGTCTAAGGACAGAGGGTCTGAGGACAGAGGGTCTAAGGACAGAGGGTCTGAGGACAGAGGGTCTACGGACAGAGGGTCTGAGGACAGAGGGTCTAAGGACAGAGGGTCTGAGGACAGAGGGTCTACGGACAGAGGGTCTGATGACAGAGGGTCTAAGGACAGAGGGTCTGAGGACAGAGGGTCTAAGGACAGAGGGTCTGAGGACAGAGGGTCTACGGACAGAGGGTCTGATGACAGAGGGTCTAAGGACAGAGGGTCTGAGGACAGAGGGTCTGATGACAGAGGGTCTAAGGACAGAGGGTCTGAGGACAGAGGGTCTAAGGACAGAGGGTCTGAGGACAGAGGGTCTACGGACAGAGGGTCTGATAACAGAGGGTCTAAGGACAGAGGGTCTGAGGACAGAGGGTCTAAGGACAGAGGGTCTGAGGACAGAGGGTCTCGTATTGTCATACTGATATTCTGTACAAACTGTGAAGTCCACTGAGACAAATGTAACATTTGTGATATTGGGCTATAAATAAACATTGATTGATTGATGGCAGTTTCTACAACCTTTTCACTTGGTGAATATATTTCACCTCCAATATTACACTAAAAAGTACTTTATTCTTCTTAACCTTTTTTTAAATATGCCATTTATTCGTGAGGCCTTATCTGTGAGTTGCATTAGAGATTGAGAGTTGTTTGTGACCTTAAAGTATCTTCTTCTTCACACGAGACGCTGACTGCAGGGAAAGACGAGTGCTTTCTAAGGTGAGAAACAGATGAAGAGACTTTTATTTTTCTTCCTCTGATTGTTTCATCAGAGCGTCTGTAATCTGATAAAGAAAGTTTTCTCATCTCACTTCATCTCAGAGTGCGACTCTCCAATCTTAAAGCTGCAAGATTAAAAAGAATTACAAGATAATCTGGAATAATCCGAGGGCCGGACAGTGGAGACGACGCCTGACAGACCTGTCAATCAACACCCGGATTAACACGCTGAAATTAGCACGGAAAGGCTCCGTTCATTTGAGTTGTGCGGATGATTGCTCTCAGTAGATTACACACTCCTTCAATGCTCTCCTGACTGGAAACTCAGATTACAGTCTGTTACGATGAAGGAGCACCTCTTCATCATCGGACCTTCATCACGCCTCGGATTACAGGATTACTGAGAGTCCAGAAGGGAAAACCTCGATAGACACAAACACATGAAGGAGCTGAGTAAATACACAACTTGTATCCCCACGTTAACACAGCACTGTTTTATATTGTAGTGCTTTCATTTAGCTTGAATTGACCTTTCATCCGTCCTCCGTGCACGCCGTGCACGTGGTGATGCTTCGTTTCTGTGTGAGGAGAATCAGAGGAACTGAGTATCTCGTCAGTAAGAAAGGAGACATATATATATACACATATATATACACATTAGGGGTGTAACGGTACACGTACCGAAATTATTCGGTACGGGCCCTTCGGTTCGGTTCACGTGTGTACCGAAGTGTACCGAACGAATATAACGTTAAACGTAAAAAATTGAGAACGTGAACAACTTCTTGGAAGTAATCTCAGGTGCTGCGTCGCAGCATTCAGAGTAATTTGCTCACATTGGGTTCAACGCGTCATAGAGTGAGCAAGTCATTTCATTGGACGAGAGGCATACTATGAGAGCTGGTCAGAGGGATGCGTTCAAATGTAGTCAGTAATTTGAGGAACTGTCGAAATGGCGAACGCAGATAAAGTTGAGCTCGAAAATCCTCCAGCATCATTGAAGTCTCCGGTTTGGGAACGTTTTGGTTTCGCAGTTACGAACAAGGATGACGGACAAAGACAGGTGGACCGAACCAAAGCTGTTTGTCTGCATTGTTCAACTAACATTGGTTACGCGGCTGGCAATACATCAAACTTGCACACTCATTTGAAAAGGCATCACCCGAACGTGAATATCACCGGTACCAAAAGACTGAAGTGCAAACCCAACTCCCGCTAGCATTGAAGCCTCCACCACTCGCAGAGAGTTCAGACCGAGCCAAAGCTATTACAAACGCCAAGTATCCTTATGTTGCCATGTTAGCAAAGCGCTACCTGGCTGTGCTACCTCTGGCCCTAGAGAGGGTGTTCTCCACAGCAGGAGACATTGTTAGTGCCAGCAGATCTGCCCTTTCAGCAAGCAATGTGGACAAGTTCATCTTTCTTTAGAACATCATGAAAACACAATGACAAGCAAGTCCTGATGTCAAGCTGGCTGCTTAGGTACAGTACAGTTCAAATACAGATTATTTCAGTTCATCGAAATGCTGCAGCTTAATGTTTATTTTATTATATTGTGTATTTATTTGAGTGAATATTCACAGTTTAATAATAATAAAAATTATATTATTATATATTAATTTTTTCTGCTGTACCGAAAACGTACCGAACCGAACCGTGACCTAAAAACCGAGGTACGTACCGAACCGAAATGTTTGTGAACCGTTACACCCCTAATACACATATATATATATATATTGAATATATATATATATATATATCAGGGTTTCCGCTAGGATTTTTTCTCGCCGGTCAAATGTCCGAACAGAATTTATTTTACCGGACACATTTGAAACTTTCCGGTCATGTTTCAATAATAATAATAAGAGTTGTGTGGCAGTGTTTCCGTTAGCAGGTAATTACCGGACTAGGACCGGTTATGCTGATGTTTAAAACTCAGTTAATGGGAGTCATTTTTATATCGCTTCAGTTTATAATCGTAACAGATCGAAAAATTCAGATTCGTTTTTCAATAAATGATTCAACAAACAACATCATTATTACATTCAAAGAAACTACTTGTAGTAGATGAAGTACATTATTCAAGAGTTTACATTAACTTTGAATAATAACACGGGAGAAACGGATCCTCTCTTTTCCTCTCTCCCTCCCTCTCTCTCTCTCTCCCTCTCCCTCCCTCCCTCCCTCTCTCTCTCTCCCTCTCTCTCCTGACAGCCCGTCAGTTTCTCATGCAGCGCGCTAAACAGTGGGCGGGGCTTTAGGTCTGACTCAGCAGCTGATCTGATCTCTCTCTCGCGTCCGGTTACACTTCACTCTCGTTTATGTCCATATCGATCAGACCCAGCTATCCTGATCGGCCTATAGAGAGCACCGATCAAACTATTAAGAGTGAATATCGGCCGATAATGATCGGCGGCCAATCGATCGGAGCATCGGACATTTTGACCGGCAGATTTTGAATTTACCGGTTTTTATTCAATTTGACCAGCTAAAAACCGGTAATTACCGGCTAACGGAAACCCTGATATATATATATATATATATATATATATATATACATACATACAGTGGGGCAAAAAAGTATTTAGTCAGCCACCAATTGTGCAAATTCTCCCACTTAAAAAGATGAGAGAGGCCTGTAATTTTCATCCTAGGTACACTTCAACTATGAGAGACAGAATGGGGGGAAAGAATCCAGGAAATCACATTGTAGGATCTTTAAAGAATTTATTTGCAAATGATGGTGGAAAATAAGTATTTGGTCAATAACAAAAGTTCATCTCAATACTTTGTTATATACCCTTTGTTGGCAATGACAGAGGTCAAACGTTTTCTGTATGTCTTCAAAAGGTTTTCACTGTTGCTGGTATTTTGGCCCATTCCTCCATGCAGATCTCCTCTAGAGCAGTGATGTTTTGGGGCTGTCGCTGGGCAACACGGACTTTCAACTCCCTCCAAAGATTTTCTATGGGGTTGAGATCTGGAGACTGGCTAGGCCACTCCAGGACCTTGAAATGCTTCTTACGAAGCCACTCCTTCGTTGCCCGGGCGGTGTGTTTGAGATCATTGTCATGCTGAAAGACCCAGCCACGTTTCATCTTCAATGCCCTTGCTGATGGAAGGAGGTTGTCACTCAAAATCTCACGATACATGGCCCCATTCATTCTTTCCTTTCCACGGATCAGTCGTCCTGGTCCCTTTGCAGAAAAACAGCCCCAAAGCATGATGTTTCCACCCCCATGTTTCACAGTAGGTATGGTGTTCTTTGGAACTCAGCATTCTTTCTCCTCTGAACACGTCTAGTTGAGTTTTTACCAACAAGTTCTATTTTGGTTTCATCTGACCATATGACATTCTCCCAATCCTCTTCTGGATCATCTAAATGCTCTCTAGCAAACTTCAGACGGGCCTGGACATGTACTGGCTTAAGCAGAGGGACACGTCTGGCACTGCAGGATTTGAGTCCCTGGCGGCGTAGTGTGTTACTGATGGTAGCCTTTGTTACTTTGGTCCCAGCTCTCTGCAGGTCATTGACTAGGTCCCCCCGTGTGGTTCTGGGATTTTTGCTCACCGTTCTTGTGATCATTTTGACCCCACGGGGTGAGATCTTGCGTGGAGCCCCAGATCGAGGGAGATTATCAGTGGTCTTGTATGTCTTCCAGTAGTTATATTCATGCCGCATCAATCTCATTAGTATGCATAAAAAAGTGACAGGTCACACCTCCCCCACTTATGCAAATGAGCTAAGTCCCGCCTCCCATTTGGTCGAGGTGTGATATCCCAAGTAGGTG
The DNA here is from genome assembly GCA_028583405.1 of Pogonophryne albipinna. Lineage (NCBI taxonomy): Eukaryota > Metazoa > Chordata > Actinopteri > Perciformes > Artedidraconidae > Pogonophryne > Pogonophryne albipinna. The sequence continues at coordinate 229,854 of JAPTMU010000162.1, forward strand.
TGATTTCCCAAGTAGGTGTGAGATCCGTCGATAGGAGGGGGGTGATGTGTATTCACTGGTGTGAAATGCCCCCACTGTTGCGCCTTATGGCGCCTAATAATAATTTTTAAAAAAAGTAAAATAAAATGCTGCTTCAATCACATTAGTATGCATAGAAAGTGACAGGTGGGCCCGCCCCCAAATTATGCTGATGATGTCCCCCACCGTCCCCCTCACACCCCTTCCTGTCTCCCCCCGCCCCCTCACCCCCCTTCCTTTGACTGTGATGTCAGAAGACAGTGGGGGGTGGAGTTAGATAAAAAATAAAAAGCCAGTCTTTTCCACTCATCAAGTCACTTTTCAAAAAAGAAAAATGGCCAAGAGAACTAGAAAATGAAGTACATTGTCTGATTAGATTTTTTCTTAAAGACTGTTTCTCTAAAAGGCAAGTTTTGTGATTTTAACACTTTTTAGTGACACTCGGCAGATTTGTGTGTAATTCTCTCACAAAGGAACAGTAAGTCTCTTACTTTTTTGATAGCGTTTTTATGTATGACAACTATACAACTGGTAGAAAGTTAAGTACTTTTTCTGAACAGATTTTCTTTAAGACTGTGACTCTTAACACACCATCCCCCCGAGAGCCAGACATACTCATCCCCTTTTCAACGCCCCCCTGCAGCAGCTCAGGTGTGAAACCCCCATACAGACTGTCAGTCACTGTGTAAAACTTTTATTTTCTTAAAGACTGTGACTCTAAAAGGCAAGTTTGTGATTTTAACACTTATTTTACTGACATTAGGCAGATTTTGGCTTTTGTTCTCTTGCAAAATACTTTTAGACACACTTTGAGGTATGCAAAACCTTAAAACTAGAAAAGGAAGTAGTGATACTGCTTCTTCCTGTCAGTGCTGAGATATTATCAAGCTGAAAAATGAATACAGAATTCCAACCAACTGTCCTCAAATGTCTTTCTATTATGAATTTAGATGAAATGTATATCCCCATAATGACCTAAACAATAGAGTCTATGGCTTTTACTTCTTTACCAGGCTAGTTACATGATGCTGTCTAAATTAAATTATGTCTCATTACATTACTATGTTTCAGCTTTAACTGTAATATGTTCTTTCTACATTTCAAACCTCAGTTACTTTAATACCTGTTGAAACATTACTCACCGGTCAACTTACAGCAGCCCCTTGGCCACTGATTCTGCATCTGTGTTACCTGTTATAACTCAATCAATATTAGAAACATGTCAACATTCATCAAACAGTATCTTATCCCCAGATATGGAGCAGGTCCACTCTAAAACTGTCAATCAATGGTCAGATTGAACAATTGAGTTGGGGCAGCAGGTTCCTTTCAGTCCCTAAATGAAAAATGTACATTGTGAATTTTACACTCCCCCTTTTTACACATGAACCTCATGTGTAACCATGGATTATAAGAAAATGCCAAACATTTTCCCAAATGTACATCCATCATTTCCACAGTAAACACTTCAGTGAAATGAAGTGTTTCTCTCCATCCTTCAGTCCTAAAAGAAACAGAATCTTCATGTTTTAGTTTGAGTTTCACATTCTGCAAACTGCCACCTCCTGTGGGAGTAAAATATCATCAAGTGGATTAGAAACGGGTAATAATATGTTAGTCCAAAAACATGCTTGGTTAGTTATTGTTTTAGAACCATGCAGTTACACTGATCACATGCCGGCATTCATTCACACTCACACCGTCTGTCAGGTTGTAAAGTCTTGGTCTGGTCAGATTCACTCCAGAGTCAGTCATTGACAGTGCCTTCTCAAGTTACACTGTCGGTCAGGGTCAAAGGTCAGTTGGTCTCAGTCTTTTTGGCCATGTGTCGTGCTCTGCAGAGACTTTGATATTTCAGCATAGGCCAGTATCCTTTGTCTACAAAAATCTGTCATATATGGAGCGCCATCATCAATCAATTCACGACCACAACTATAATTTTCCAGATATCTCTAACTTTTCATCGGAACAGCTGTTCCCCACATTCCCTGAAAAGTGTTATCGAAAAATGTCACTTCCTTATAGTACTACTCCTGCAATTCATTTACACATAATTAGTATTAAAATGTCTAATAGATCTATTTCAGAAACTTGTGTACATCACTATTATCTTGTGTCAAACCATTACTAGGATCTGTGTAGCTCTGCTATGCATTTCATAGCTCATCTTCAATTCTGGTCCACCTAAAAAACAATGTTAAACTCTTTAGCAGTGTGTGGAACATCGGGTGTCCGACCATGCAACAATTACTCCCTCCTTTATCAAGGATTTAAAAACAGAAGTCATTTCATATTTCCATCTTAAAGCCCTCCTATGGTAATAACTATGGCACAATGGTGAAATCAATACTTTAGATTGGAATACTATATCTGGCTTGGCACTAGCTCTCCTTTTAACATTATCCATTCAAATAAAGATTTGTCTTAGAGTGGTTCCTAAAACTATCCCTTTAATGGTGATCAATATTGTAACAAATGAGATCACTACTTTATTCACAAGTGAATAAAAATCTCTTGAAGAATGATTTGTTAACATGATGAAAAGATTGAAGAATATGGTTATATAATGTCATGTATCCCCCTTTATCCCTCAGTGTGTTTTAGGATGATTCTCATTTTACTTTAATAGTTTCCTTTTTACTGCTATTTTCAATTTACCAATTGATTAATTCATGGTTAATACAACTTTTTATCTTCACTTATTTATCAAGTCAATTCAAGTTCTTTAAATGTGCGCTAATAAGTGTGTTTATGTGTAAACTCACTCATTCCCGTTGATTCCCTTTTCCTCTCCTCTGGTTTATCTCAAGCCGTGATCCCTGGCCACCTCACATTCTCGGCCAATTCCCCTGATTCTGACTCCTCCCCCTTTGTCCATCAGCTGTCACTCTTTGAGGCAGCCATCTGCCCAGCTACATCTGCAGCCCCCATCATGCCACTGTTCTTGCACTGCTTTGCACTTCATCTCCTCCTTCACAGTCTCTCTGCTGCTTTATGGAGGGCGGATTCTGCTCTCATGTCCCACACTTTGCTCTGTTTGAGGGACTGATAGATCTCTGCCTGTCAGCAAGCTGTTTGGTTCTGGATGCCACAGGTGGAGATAGTTCTGGATGCAGTTCTTATTGTTGTTGTTGGTTCAGCTCTGGATCTCTGTCTGGTCTATTGAGAAGGAGGAGTCTCCTGTTGGGTTAGGCCTTTGATTGCTCAAGCGGATCGGGGTCTTAGCCGTCTGACATGCAGAGAGAGAGAGTCCAGGTCTCGGGACGCATTACCTATAGAAATTCTAGCACACTGAGGTTAAATAAATCCAACCCTTTCCACTCCGTCTCTTTCTAATCATACTATTTGTCTTAGTAGTTAAATGCCATCCAAACAACACAATTAATGTCTACTAATGATATTACATAAACTCCCTCTAATAATCGTTTCATCCATTGTGACATATTTACCCAAACTAAGTTTCTCAACACCCACATGTTTCCAGCATCGCATATTCCACACACTATGAAAGAACCCCTCCGCATTCAAAAATTCCACTGCTATCTAGCAACAATTGTAAAGTTGCAGAGCACACTAATCAGATCACAGTAATGTAATTTGACCCAAGTGTAGGCCTATTTCGTTCCTAGAAATGTTAGCAAACACCAAACTCCACCTACAACATTTATAGATAAATTGATTTAGCAAAATGAAATCTTACGTAATTCAAAATGTGACAAAAGAACACTGATTTGTCTTACACAAGATTGTGTAACTGACTAGACTGAGTTCAATAAAAATTAAACCATACGACTTGTAGTCTGGCTTCAATAAAAAATGTAACACCTCCTATCCTATCATTTGATCATATTTCCTTGTCTCTCTCTGTGTCTCTCTCTGTGTCTCTCTCTCTGTCTTTCTGTCTCTCTCTCTGTCTCTCTCTCTGTCTCTCTCTCTGTCTGACAAACTTACAAAACCTTCTGTGTACTTTCTACTCTTTCTTCACAAACTTAAAACACAATTTTGGTGAATTGTTTGCGTTTTCAGTTTCCTATCTACATTAAACAACCACCAACTTAGAGTCACTGTGGTATGATCAACACAACTCCTAAATAACATTACAATGTATATTTCTTACAGTGAGTTTGTTATTTAATGTTTAACAAATTATCCTCTTTTTATGTCTAATCTAAGTGGAATAATCCACTATCATATTTAATTTGAATCGAACCTTAACCTCTATGTACTTCATATACTCAGTAAATCTCTTTTTACTTTCCCTCTACGTTTCTGTATGTAATTAAATTCCTCTGAAATATGATTAAGTACAATTCCCAGTTAATGACAAATACCATGAAATTCACAATGCCCTGCAATAGTAACAATCAGTTCTCAAAACTTCTCCTAAAAACCACGATGTGACGTAACTGTATCCCTCAATGCTAAAAACAACAAATTATAGTATCTTATTTATTTCAATATCTACCACCTCAAATCACACATTGATCCATTAATTTTCAATGTTATTCACTCCAACTTCAGATCAGTCGTTGATCTTTCACTCCTTGCTTTAAATTCAACGCTCAGCATCCATTTTCCAGAGCAATGTCCAGCAATTAGAGCAGAAATGTGGAGAAAGGGGGGCTTTCTTAAACACATGGTATTCTACCATTATGACTTTGCATCTCTTCATCTGATGTGTTCACTTGTATTAATATACTGGGCTATTGTCGTTGTTACTATTAACGTGCTTCCCGTCTTCAATACCGGCCAGCAATGTAATGATTAAACTCCACGCTCGAAGCTAAACCATATAAAAATGTCAAAGGGGTGTTACCCCCTTTCAGCCACTAGATGGCAGCAGCAGACCACAAATGAGCTTCACACTCCTGAGTGCATTTCTGAGCTCCGCAGACAACCGCTCACACAGGTATTTTAGGTAAAAATCACACAGATTTATTCCCCGTACAGTTTGTCCAGCTTTTATAATGTGACGTCTATTTAACCTTCATCACACGTTAGCTTTTCAAATTAAGTTTACAGACACAGGGAAACAAGAGCCGGTACCGTCACAATTTTGGTGAGGTTCGCGTTCTCTCCCTGGATTTAACATATAACAGACTTCTGGCTTTTTAGCTTTATCAGCCTAGGTCCGTCATTTAACCCCAGTTTTAAACGGCGACCCGATCTTAAATATCGAGTTTCCAGGTTCTGTAGTGCAGGAATGAAACCTCGCAACCTACAAACTGCACCGTCTCTACGCCACTCAGGAATAAACTACCTGTAGATCCACGCCAAACTGCTCTATTTACGTTACGCAGGACTTTCCGTCTACCTGGCGATCAACGTTTACGTTTTGTATATAACTTTCCTAACATAGTAAAATATGCATTGTATATTCCATTTAAACTTTAAAAACACCATGAAACGTCTACAGACAATCCTAACATTTTAGTGTATCCAATAACAGACAGTTTGATTTTCACACCAGGCGTCTGCAATACCTTATTTGTCAGGGCCCAGCTGATTGTCTGAGATGTCTGAAAGCGTTTGTTCCCGACCCATTCCGGTCGTCTGGATTCTTCCTCAGCTTTGTTCGGGCACGTCGGGTCACCATATTGAAGGAGATTTAAAGGGATAACTGGTCCGCTTTTCAAATCTCCGCGCGTCCCTATCAAGCTGATTATGATACAGGAAGGAATCCAGAGCTACCAAGTAACCGTTAAACAATAATCTACTTTAATGGTAATATGACAATGCAATACAATCAAATACAGTACAAATTCAATACAGTTATCTTTGGGATCCCAACTTTACCTGATGATCATTTGAGCCAGCCAGCCAGCAAAAGAGACTGAACCCTTCGTGTGTCTGTGTTTTATACTCGTCTTACAATGGGATGGGAGGCGGTATCTGATCCTCCCTTGTGGACCTCCTTGATTGGCCGCCCAAATATCACAAACACCTCAGGTCTTGGTTTCCCCAATCACTGTAGGTCAGCCCTTATCTCTTGATCTAAGATGGCTGCCAACCAAGACATGCTCTTAGCCTCCCCCCATGTCCCTTTGTTCTCCAAAACACATGTCAACAGGCCCAAATCCAGCTCACGGTTTTACACAGATTATTTCCCATTTAAGCTTATTCATAGTTTGCTAACATGAATACATACGAATATTTCACTTCAGCGCGCAGGCCCACAGTATATAAAAGCGGCTACACCCGCCGCCCACTTTTTTTTTTCTCTTCAGACGAGCTGACAACCGAAGAGTTAAACGAACGAAGATTAGAAGATTAGAAGAAACGAAAAATGGACTCACCATTACTGGAAGCTCGGCCATGCACCTGCCCTGGTTTGATCGCGGGCGCCGGTCTCCACCACCTCTGCTTAGAGTGTTTGGGGGACCAGGATATGGCAGAGGCGGTGCCATTCACGTCGCCATTCCAGCGGGGCAGATGGCTCCGTTTGCCGTTGTCGGGCACTTCCGGGTCCGGTCCATGGAGGTCCACCGCCCTAGGTGATGACCATGGCGGCGGAGCGCAGCTGCTCCCAGCGGGCAGCAGGCTGGGCAGGGAGCTGAAAACAGCTCTGCCACGCTATCGCGTGACAAGGCGACTGCAAATAAACACGGGTGTGTTGGGCATCTCGCTCATTGCTGGAGATGCCCCCACCTCACCAGATCAGAGCGATTATTTGTAGCTTGATCGTGGCCGCCGCCGTTGTCTGCCATGTGATATCCCGGTGAGGGATCACGCCGCATGGCACTTTCCAAAAGGACCGTGTTGTTGATCTCCCGGGCCGGGAGCCCCAGTGTTTACGGAAGGGCTCTTTGGATCGATCTCCTTGGTTACGTGGGTGAGGAGTAGTCGCAGCGTGGCTGCTTCTTGCTCATCCCCAGAGGAAATAACACTGCCCCACACTCCCCGCCCCCTCTGTAAACTCCAGTGTAGGAGCCAGCAGTTGGGCGCGTGCACGTGAGTGGAATAAACCGAAGTGCTGTCAAAACACTGTGCGGGTTCAAGAGAGAGTGATGTGTGTGTGAGAAACGCAGTCAGTGAAAACGATTGCATTTATCCCAGAGTAAGAGTCATCTCTCTCCACATTTCCACTTTTCACCATAATGTCCGTTTCAAAGAGACGGCATTAGGACAGAGCCGCGGCCCCACGGGAGCGTGCCGCGGTGCGTTCAAGGACCTCAGTAGAAAATCGGCCCTTTTCTGTGTCAGCCCCCATGCCAAAACTCCCTTCTTATGGAAAGGTTTGGCAGCGGAGTGGGCCACCAGAGAATACTACAGCTTCTTATCTTTGGCTCCACAGCTGCTGGCATGTCCCCTGAACACAGTTTTGTGGGGAATGGAAGCCCCACAAACGCTGTGTTCTGACAGAGTAGAGGGGCAGGACACTGAGACTGGGTTACTCACTCAAGCTTTGCAGCGTCCCTCCTCCATTCAGGGGCAATAGAGAGTCAAATCTCTCATCCTGGGAGGAGATAGGTTTCCTTTCAACAGGAAGTCGTAAAGAGGCCCTGTTGCATGAACGGTGGGTTACATATTGTAATCCTAGTTCTAGAGTGATGTGTGTGTGTGAAAAATGTATTTAGTAAAGACTATGGCATTTATCCCAGAGTAAGAGTCATCTCTCTGCACATTTTCCCATAATGTGTCGTTGAGATCGGCAAGGCCGTTTTCATACGATGTTAATTGGACACCCATTATGAGGCGCGGCCCCCGTGAGAGTGGCCGCGGGGCGTTCAGGGACCTCCGCAGAAGAACAGTGTGTTACGTAGTGTAACTCTAGTTCTAGAGTGATATGTGTGTGTAAAATGCATTCAGTAAAAACGAGTGCATTTATCCCAGAGTAAGAGTCATCTCTCTCCACATTCCACATTTCCCCATAATGTCCGTTTCAAAGAGACGGCATTATGACGACCCCCCCCCCCCCCCGAGAGCGGGCAGCGGTGCGTTCATGGACAGAAGAAGCTCAGATTAATTCCTCTTTCTCTCTTAGAGAAAACAGCATTATGGCGGAGCGAGCGCTCTCACGATGCATGCCGTGGTGTGTTCAGGGACCTCAGTGAAAAATCGGCCTTTTGTTCTCTGAGTGGAAACTGCATTATAGAAAAACTGGCCTTTCTGTGTCAGCCCCCCATGGGTCAAACTTCCTTTTATGGAGGGTTTGATGGCGGAGTGGGCCACCAGAGAGTACCACAGCCTCATAGCTGCGGATCCGCAGCTGATTGCACATCCCCTAACACAGTGTTATGGGAATGGAAAATCAGTGGTGTATTAACCGGGCGGACGGACAGGACACTGAGACTGGGTTATTCACTCCAGTTTTGCAGCATCCCTCCTCCGTTCAGAGGCATGAGAGAGACAAATCTGTCATACCAGGAGGAGATAGGTTTCCTCTCGGCATGTGCACTCTCAAGTCAGAGAGAAGGGGCACTATTCCCTGTACTTCCTGTTTCCCAAGAAGACAGGAGAATTCAGGCCCATTCTGGATCTTCAAATGCCTGCACCAGCACATTGCATGCAAGAAGTTCCATATGTTAACTATGAAACAGTTACTGGGACTGGTGCAGCCAGGCGATTGGTTCACAACCATCGACCCGAAGAACGCTTACTTTCATGGCGAAATTGCTCCAAAACACAGAAAGTATTTGCGTTTTGCCTTCCAGGGGGTAGCCTACGAGTACAACAGACTGATATTCGGCTACTCCCGATCCCCACGTACGCTACGGCGCTGCAACCGCTGCGGGACCATGGCATGAGGGTGTTCTTTTATCTGGGCGACCTCATATGCCCCTTTCACAACAACGCGTTTTCAGCTCCGGCTCGGAGCAGGAGCCTGAAAAGTGCCGGTTTTTCCTGTTCACACCGCAGCGGCGCCGCCTCTTAGCTCCGGAATCCGGTTCACTTCCAGCTCCAAAAAATTGTCGGTCCAGAGCCAAGAGCTTCGGAGCTAAGAGGTGGCGTCGCTTACGTCTCTCTTACGTCGAGGCGTGCAGGAAACTAAACCCACCTCCCCTGAACATGGGTCGACTGTCATGCCTGCCTACAAGCAGTAGTGCTTATAAACACACTTTATAAAGTCAGGCAACACTAACCAGGCTTCGTGTGATTCTGTTTATTTGTACCTTACTTTGACCATCCGTTCACTGTTATTGATCATTGTGGAGAGAGGCAGACGTTTTGTTTTGTATTATAGCAGCTATCGGATGGAATCAATACATGGGCTGCACAGGTTGTCGTGTCCGACTATCACAAGTAGAATCATAATAAAAATACGCCGGTAAAATGTGCCTGTAGAAAACGGTTTATGCCACAATAGGATAGCAATAGCAAGTAGTCAGTTTAGCTTCGGTTGCTATGGTAACATCACCCATTTTATACCAGAGAAACTTTCATAACAGCGTTGTGATGCCAAACAGCGTCAATTCAGACTGACACACATTCACTTAAGGGGAACTGGGGATATTTATCAGCTGCTTGTGTGAGTCAGACAGTGAATACTTTAGAGCGGCTGCTGCAGTGTGAGCTAACCGGGAGCTAACGGGAGAATAAACTCCTGTGGAAGAGCAGCCAACACTGCAGCGGTCGATAAATGCCGCAGAAACACATTAATAAACAATGAACACTTCTCTAACTTCTGGTCACTTTCCAAACAGTCTCAAGGAGGCAAGAGTAAACCCTCTCCTAAAGAAACCCACTCTCAACCCGTCTAATGTTATAAACTACAGGCCTGTCTCTCTCCTCCCGTTCCTGTCTAAAACACTTGAACGCGCTGTCTTTAAACAACTCTCCTGTTATCTCCATCAGAACAACCTTCTGGATCCGCACCAGTCTGGTTTCAAGGCAGGTCACTCCACAGAAACTGCCCTCCTTGCTGTCTCTGAGGAACTGCACACTGCTAAAGCAGCATCCCTCTCCTCTGTCATCATCCTGTTGGACCTGTCTGCTGCATTCGACACGGTGAATCATCAGATCCTCCTTCGCACTCTCCAAGAACTTGGAGTTTCAGGCTCTGCACTTTCCCTCATCACCTCATACCTCAAAGACCGTACCTACAGGGTCACTTGGAGAGGGTCCGAGTCCGACCCTTGTCAATTAACTACAGGGGTCCCTCAGGGCTCTGTTTTTGGTCCCCTCCTCTTCTCCCTGTACACAAACTCGCTCGGATCTGTCATTAGCCCGCATGGTTTTTCATACCACTGCTACGCTGACGACACCCGATTAATTCTGTCCTTTCCCCGCTCAGAGACCCAGGTCGTCGCACGCATCTCTGCTTGTCTAGCTGACATCTCACAGTGGATGTCTGCTCATCACCTCAAGCTCAACCTTGACAAGACTGAACTGCTTTTCCTTCCGTGAAAAGATTGTCCCACTCTTGACCTGACGATCAACATCGGCACCTCTGTTGTTTCCCCGACTCAGACTGCAAGGAATCTGGGTGTGATCCTAGATAACAACCTGTCCTTCACTGCAAACATCGCTGCTACAACCCGCTGCTGCAGATACACGCTTTACAACATCAGGAGGATGCGTCCCCAGCTGACCCAGAAAGCCACGCAGGTTCTGGTCCAGGCTCTCGTCACCTCACGCCTAGACTACTGCAACTCCCTCCTGGCTGGTCTACCTGCATGTGCCATCCGACCTCTGCAGCTCATCCAGAATGCAGCGGCTCGTCTGGTCTTCAACCTTCCTAAATTTTCCCACACCACGCCGCTCCTCCGCTCCCTCCACTTGCTTCCGGTAACTGCTAGAATCCACTTCAAGACACTGGTACTTGCGTACCATGCTGCGAATGGATCTGGCCCTTCCTACATCCAGGACATGGTTAAACTGTACACCCCAGCGCGTGCACTCCGCTCTGCATCAGCCAAACAGCTCGCTGCACCCTCGCTGCGAGGGGGACCCAAGTTCCCATCAGCAAAAACACGTGGGTTTGCTATCCTGGCTCCAAAATGGTGGAATGAGCTCCCCATTGACATCAGGACAGCAGATAGCTTACACACCTTCCGGCGCAGACTGAAAACTCATCTCTTTCGACTCCACTTCGAGCGATAGAATTACTAACAAATAATTACTAACAAAGCACTTATATACTAATAAAGGACTGGCTTATCTAAAGCCAGTTGAGTAGCACTTGAAATGTTTGGCTCTATGAAACCTGATGTACTTTATGATTCTGTTTTCTTCAAGGTTGTGTCTTCCTGGTCGAACGCACTTATTGTAAGTCTCTTTGGATAAAAGCGTCAGCTAAATGCAATGTAATGTAATGTAATGTAACGTGCCTAGAGAGAGCTGTAGGTGGTTGCTGGCCTCTGACAGAGGCTCGGCACAGCAACCTCCTGGAGCTGCAAGCAGTGATGCTGGTCCTACAGCACTTCAAACCCTTAATACAGGGCAAACATGTGCTAGTGAGGAGCGACAACCGCACCACAGTGGCGTACATCAACAGGCAAGGGGGAGTCCGCTCAATAGCCTTGTTGACCGCGGCAGAGAACCTGTGGTTGTGGGTTTCACAGATTGTGTTGTCTCTAAGGGCCCTGCACATCCCGGGACGGGAGAACGGGGGAGCCGACCTCATGTCAAGAGGCGGACCCCTGCCAGACGAGTGGAGGCTTCACCCGGAGGTGGTGAAGCAGTTCTGGACTCAGTTCGGGAGAGCAGAGGTGGACCTGTTTGCCAATCGGCGCAACAGCCACTGTGCCCTGTGGTTCTCCCTGGCCCGGTGGGACAATCCGCCCTTGGGGGTGGTCGCATTTGCACACGAGCCATGGCCAAGAAAGCTGCTTTACGCCTTTCCACCGCTGCACCTTATCCCCCCCCTTCTGGATAGGGTGAGGCTGGAGCAGCTGTCAGTCATCCTAGTGGCCCCAGATCGCCGCCTGGCGCCGTGGTACACGGGGTAACACAGATGATGGTGGGCCAGCCCTGGGCTATTCCTCAGGTCTGGGGAGCGTTGTCTCAGGAAGCAGGGGCAATAGGGGCGTTACCCACTCTGTGCCAACCTCTCCAGGCTTGGCTCCTGAGAGGGACAGGCTGAGACAGGTGGGGCTGTCGGACAACGTTATTCAGACTATCCAAGCAGCAGGAGCAGAATCCAACACAGCCTGTTGCAAGCCAAAGTGGGCGGGATTCCGGCGATGGTGTGAAGGAAGGAGTCTAGAGCCTCTGTCATGCACGCTGGGCCCTATTCTTACCTACTTACAGATACTGGTGGACAGGGGGCTGGCTCATTCCACAATTAAGGTGTATGCAGCAGCCATCTCGTCCTGCCATGAGGGATTTGGAGGCAGGTCAGCCTTCAGTCAGCCGCTTATGTTGCGGTTTTTGCAGGGGGTCAGGAGGCAGCGCCCGGTAGTGCACGCCTCCGCCCCACAGTGGGACCTGCCGTTTATGCTCGAGGCTCTGGTCACAGAACCATTTGAGCCCCTGGAGCTCTCCTCCCTGAAAGCACTGTCATGGAAGACAGCATTGCTACTTGCCTTGACTTCGGCCAAAAGAGTGTCCGAGCTGACCGCTCTGTCGGTGCACCCAAGCTGCCTTTTGATCCGGGGTGATCGTAGCGGGGCGACACTCAGACCGAGCCCCTCCTTTCCTCCTAAGAGCCTAAGGAGTTCGTTCAGGTCAAGGGCTAGTCAGTTAGGTGGCTTTAATCTTCCACCCCATATTGAGGCCAGGGAGGCTCAATTGCACCTCCTTTGCCCAGTGCGTGCACTAGCATGTTATGTAGAGCGCACGGCTGCCATTAGACGCACTGAACAGCTGTTTGTGTGCTTTGGGGATGGTGTGGCTAGAAAAGCTCTCTCCAAGAAGCGCCTAACAGGATGGATGGCTATGCGGGTGCATTACACATGCCTATGGACGGGCGGGGAGAGCCCTCCCCACTGGGGTCCGTGCGCATTCTACACGGGCTGTGTCAAACAGCCTTATTCAGCAGCGTGAGTGTAGAAGATATATGCACGTCGGCGTCTTGGTCTACGCCAGGCTCCTTCATAAAATGTTATCTCCTGGACATGTCTGGCTCCTTCTCGTCGTCTGTGCTTGCCGAGGCAACGCATGACTGGTGAGAGGGGGGGTGGCTGTGGGTCAGCAGGTGTCTGACCCCCCCCCCCCCCTGGACATAAAGCACTTGTGTTTTCCCATGCTCCTGAGGGACTCGGGAGACATGGTGCGCAATCAGCCCCATACAGGGCTGGAGGCAGGCTGGGAGAGCCTTCCTCACTATTGTCCATGCCCACTCTACACGGAGCGTGTGAGTGTGGGGGACGTGGTGCACTTATGTTTTCCCATGCTCCTGAGGGACCTGGGGAACATGGTGCGCGGTAGGCTCCAGACGGAGTCTCCGCACAGATCTTTTCCATGCACACTCTCCACGAGGTAAGCGTGTGTGAGTGTGCCTTATCCAAATTGCGGCCCCAACTTCTCTACGGTTACAACCGGATGGGAGGAAGTGGGGATGCAATGGATGTTAGCCAAAAGCCGGTCAGGGACGGTGTGGTGGGTCGATGTTGTTGGATGACAGGGCGTGTATACATCGGGGCTCCGCCCACTGTACCCATAGAGTCCAGTAGAGGGCGGAGCCTGTGTGAAATATAACAGGGGGTTACATATTGTAACCCTAGTTATATAACCACAGGCGGAGCCCTCTACCTGGGGGCCCTGTCTTTCCTAGTCCGCTCGCTGAAGAGTGTATAGGATAGTGGGCGGCGGGTGTAGCCGCCTTTATATACTGTGGGCCTGCGCGCGCATTCAGGTAGGCTCGCCCCGATTGGCCGGCTACGTTTACGTAAACTCAGTAGGTGAAAGCACGCACAGCATGATAGAGAGTAGTACCCATAGAGTCCAGTAGAGGGTGGAGCCTGTGCTTATATAACTAGGGTTACAATACATAACCCCCTGTTTCTCTAAAAGGCAAGTTTGTGATTTTAACACTTTTTTACGGACACTCGGCAGATTAGTGTGTAATTCTCTCACAAAGGAACTGTAAGACACACTTTGAGGTATGCAAAACCTTAAACATTTCTGAAAATAAAATACTTTATCTGAATACATTTTCTTTTAAAGGCACTTTTTGAAATTATTTATTTATTATTTCAGTGGAACAATCCAGTTTTTGTTAACATCAATGCTTTTTTCTCTTTTCTTGTGTTACTAAGATACTTTTAGACACACTTTGGTGTATGCAACACTTAACAACTGGTTGAATATGAAGCACCTTGTAAGGAATTCTGTTTCTTTTAATGGCCGTTTTTTTTTTAAACACTTGTTCAGTTAAACAAGGGGTTGTTTTTTTCTGATAACCTCACATATTTTAGTTATTTTCTGCTACCAAGATACTTTAAGATACACTTTGATGTACGCAACACTTAACAAAGGGTATAATATGAAGTACTTTGTAAGGAATGGGGTTTTCTTTAAGGGGTGCAAAACTTTAGAACTGGGTAAAATATTCATTAATTTGTAATGAATTGAGTTTCCTTCTTTTGATTTTCAACATACTATTTGTACATAATGACTTTTCCATATTTCTGACAAACTATACTTTTGACTTTTTCCGTAAAATCTTGACAAACTATTACTTATTTTTAAATTTGACCTCTTGCTGCATGGTTGAAAATGATAGATGAAAAATAACTTTTTTAAAAAGAGTCAAACAGCGAGGGACATTATACTGGTGAAAAAACTCTCAATTCTACAGATGACTCCTCCCACTCAACGCAACAAGTCCCACCCCACTCAGCAAATCATCTGAAACGAAGGACCCCACTAAGACGACCGTTGAAAACTAGCCATGGATCTGAGAAAAACCAAGTCTGGTGTAGCCTCCCCTTATTACCACCAGGATAACGGATATGGGCTTAATGACTGGATGTTACAAAGTAGGGGAGAGGATGTTCCCGAAGAAGAGCTCTCCTCTATATCATATCCATGTATGGTCTTTAGGACAAAAGAGGACCATGATAACATGACATATGAAGAATATCTTTCTTTAAAAGATGGTATTATAGATAAGCTTTGCAGAAACAGTATATCTCATACCACTCGCCAAGATCGCAAACGACATTTAGCAGAAAAGAAAAGAAAAAGTAAAGAAAACCGAAGAAAAAGAAAAATTAAAATTAAAAGGAGAAGAGAAATGAAAAGCAAACGCAGAATGCGAATGAAAAGAAAAGGGCCAAAAGGACGGAAAACGAAAAAGACAAAAAGAAGGAAGGTGAAAAGAAAAAGGAACAAAGTGAAGAAATGTAAACTAGAGGATGCTGATGGTGTTGTAGAGCCATTACCGGATCATAATAATCTTATAGATCATCTACCGCTAACCGACTGCTGCGAATGTGTTGAGCAAATACCAAAAGCAATGGCAGAGCTTTGCTTCAATATAATGAGAGAAAAAGCGTGATACTGTGGAATTGCCCAAATTGGCGACAGTGCCAGAACATGTATTAAAAGACTGTTGGAGGATCTCTATTCTAGTATCGGTTGTCATTACATCGAAGGATAAGCCAAAACGTGTGACGACATAGACAAAGCTTTTGAAGACAATTATATGGTACCTGTCCCTACAGCTAAACAAATCGTACGCCAGGTATTCAACAGACCACAAGAAGCACAAGAAGCCCCAGAAAGGATTACATTCAGAGCTAATAATGGTGAAACCGAAGAAGAAGCAAAGCAGATTATATTCGTTGCGGGTGAAAGGATAGAGAATTTGCATGTGATGTTAATGCATTTATCTGATACAAGAAATGCATTCGTATACTTCCAAGAGACTCCTAAACATCTACTTGGGCAATGTGAATTGAACGATAAACCGATCACTGTAAATGAAACGCGGAGAGAAGCAGCAGTGCAAATCGTTCAGTCTATTACCTTGTATGCACTACGACATTAGCTTGAAATGTGTTGAATGTTGTGTTTTCAATTAAACAACCATAACAAAATGAAAATGTGTTTTTATTTTTTTGCTTTCATATATAGTAATAGTATTGTAAACGAAACATTTAAAGTGGTCCTGGAATCTTCATTTTACGAAACATTCGGTAACATTACAGAGGAAATGAAACAAACGCCAAAAGTGTATCATGTGCTCTCATCTGTAGATGTAACGCATCTTTGGGTCGAAAACAGCAAACACATGAATATTTTGACAGAAGTGAAAAAACTCCATGATATTTCCAGTAATCTGGGGAAATCTAAGCTGGAGACGGTCCTGGGGTTACAATCGGTATAACTATTGATTTTGTGATAACAAGGGGAGGGTAGCAGGGAAGATGTATGATACATAGATGAAAAGCTACAAAGCTTAAATAACTGTTTTAAAAACTCTCAATTCTACAGATGACTCCCCCCCCATTCAACTCAATAAGTCCCACCCTCCACTCAGCAAATCATATAAAACCAAGGACCCCACTAAGACGACCGTTGAAAACTAGCCATGGATCTGAGAAAAACCAAGTCTCCCCCCGCGAGTTGCAGCCAGGAACAGACTCCTGGACTACCATCATCACCACCATTTTGGACACCCGAATCTTGCAGTACTACTGCTGCTGATGTTACTCCTGGGGCCATGACGTCTCTGTTTATGGACACAGTGAAATCGGAGTTGGTTCATATTCTGGAGAGGGTGCTGTATCGGTACAGAGAAGAAATATGTAACGGATGCCGAGTCAGTCACCCCGGCCAGAGGCAACACGATTGTCTGAATGACATGCCCGATTTCTTCTTCAGAAACAATTACAACGCGTTAATGAAAAGACTTTGGCTCGCCGACTTCATTACTGTGATTGACCAGACTCTTATTGATAAAGGCATCTGCAGTTTGTGAGAGTTTTTAAAAAAGTTCTTTAAGCTTTGTAGCTTTTTCATCTATGTATCATACATCTTCCCTGTTACCCTCCCCTTGTTATCACAAAATCAATAGTTATACTGATTGTAACCCCAGGACCGTCTCCAGCTTAGATTTCCCCAGATTATGGGGAAATATCATGATGGAGTTTTTTCACTTCTGTCAAAATATTCATGTGTTTGCTGTTTTTGACCCAAAGATGCGTTACATCTACAGATGAGAGCACATGATACACTTTTGATGTTTGTTTCATTTCTTCGGTAATGTTACAGAATGTTTCGGAAAATGAAGATTCCAGGACCACTTTAAATGTTTCGTTTACAATACTATTACTATATATGAAAGCAAAAATAAAACACATTTTCATTTTGTGTGTCCGGGGCGGGAGATTCATGTGATTGGTTGTTGGTCGCACGCCAGACGCACCCACCAGCAAGCTTCAACGTGACGCTACTGTGTGGACGTTCCGTCACACAAACACACGCGCACACACACACGCGCCCACACACACGCGCACACACACACGCGCCCACACACACACGCACACACGTGCACACACACACGTGCACACACACACACACCTCGGAGTGTCATAAACCTCGAGAACAACACAAGACTAATAAAGTTTTTACTGCTAAACAGAGGCATTACCGTTTATAGGGTGTTTCTCAATGTGGAGGATGCTTGCTTGGTAGCACGTGTCTTCCGAGCGTCTTGCTTCAGAAGCGAGGCAAGAATCCTTCTGGCATTCAGAAAACGAAGAGTGGAACAGGCGAGCAAGTATGCAGGTGTGCTTCATATGAGAGGCCCCGCCTTACATTTTCCACCACAGATTTGGGGAAATTGGTCCATGCGCAAAGCATTGTGGGGATTTTAAGACCGCGGAGTCTACACATGTGCAGCCTCGACATTTCTCCAAACGAAGTACGCCGGGCTCGGTAGACTTCCAAGTATGCTGGACATTGGAACAGTCCTTCTGCGACACTCGATGACGTAGCATGCTTGAAATAGTGGCTCGAGAGCAGCTTTACTCGACATTGAGAAACACCCACAGAGCGGTGCAGGAATGAGTCCTGAAACCAGGAAGTGAGTCAGCATGTCTCCACTTCCTGTTCCCTGGTCTCAGAGCCAATGGGATCTCTCCATAGGGTTTAGGAAGATAGCTGTAAATAAGGTCTGTGGTTGAGACACATTGAAGATACGGGTCACGTTTTGTTCTAGGACATTAAATCATCAGCAGTGACCCCACTGTGATTTCTGAAGAGTGGACGTGTCTGAGAAACGATGGTTGTTACCAAGTGGCTGAATAGTACTACAGAAGTCGTGGAGGCCGTTGTACGTCATTACGCCGAACACGTGAACACTCCTCTAAGTTAGTTTCTGTTCTGCTTGAAAGCAAGTCCCTGCCTCCTGCAGAGTGTTCAAACAAACGCTTCAACTCGTTCCATTTAGAGTCTGTGTGTTTGAATATGGATCTGAAGTTGGCGTGACGTTGAAGTCGTGCTGCTGGACTCGCCTGTAGCTCCTTTATAGCATCACGTTAGCATTTAGCTTCTGGACATTAGATTTATGATTAGAACATTATAAAAGTAGACATGTGGAGATTATCCTGAACAAAACATTTATCAAACAGCTTCGTTTTCCACAGACCTTGTTTCCAGCTCTTTTCCTAAATCCTCTGGAGAAATGCTGTTGCTTTGTTGTCGAGGGAACCAGCAGCTTACTTCCGGGTAAACACGTCATCCCTGCACTGCTATATTGGCCTGTAATACACTGAGTGTGTGTGTGTACGTGTGTGTACATGTATGTGTGTATATGTGTGTGTGTCAGGGTGACACTTATCCTTTTTTTTTCACATTTTGAAATTATTTTGGGTATTTTTTAAATGAATCTCTACAAACATTTTTCAGACGTTTATTTGAAAAGGTTTTCTGACACAAAAAGTCTCGACACATTTTTCAAAATGAATAAATCAGGAAAAAATGTCCACAGTTTATTTTTCCTGTCGTGTTTCATTCAGTCCCGACGTTACAGTTCAGAGTTTATTCAGAAAACACTTCTCAGATTTTCCTCTGGAAGATCAAACAGAAACATAACCCCCTGTCTGGAAACACGCTAACCTCCCGTCTGGAAACACGCTAACCCCCCCGCCCAAAACCACATGCATAAAACCAGCTCAGATCCAGTCTCTGAGACTCCAGCTGTGGTGCGTTCAGGGACAGCAGCAGGGGTCAGAGCGGTGCGTTCAGGGACAGCAGGGGTCAGAGCGGTGCGTTCAGGGACAGCAGCAGCGGTCAGAGCGGTGCGTTCAGGGACAGCAGCAGGGGTCAGAGCGGTGTGTTCAGGGACAGCAGCAGGGGTCAGAGCGGTGCGTTCAGGGACAGCAGCAGGGGTCAGAGCGGTGCGTCCAGGGACAGCAGAGTCTGATAGCGATCCTTTAGAGTCGACCAGGAGAAGGAAGAGGTGTCGACCTGAACAACAGAAGAAGAGGAAACACAAAGTTAGATTAGAGTTAGCTTAAAATCTCCACAAACACAGAGAAAACATGACTTACAAGCTAACTCTAAGCTAACAGAAGCTAGAAGCTAACGCTCAACCAACAAGACACATAGAAGCTAACTCTAAGCTAACAGACGCTAGAAGCTAACGCTCAACCAACAAGACACATAGAAGCTAACTCTAAGCTAACAGAAGCTAGAAGCTAACGCTCAACCAACAAGACACATAGACGCTAACTCTAAGCTAACAGAAACTAGAAGCTAACGCTCAACCAACAAGACACATAGAAGCTAACTCTAAGCTAACAGACGCTAGAAGCTAACGCTCAACCAACAAGACACATAGAAGCTAACTCTAAGCTAACAGAAGCTAGAAGCTAACGCTCAACCAACAAGACACATAGACGCTAACTCTAAGCTAACAGAAACTAGAAGCTAACGCTCAACCAACAAGACACATAGAAGCTAACTCTAAGCTAACAGAAGCTAGAATCTAACGCTCAACCAACAAGACACATGGAAGCTAACTCTAAGCTAACAGAAGCTATAACCTAACGCTCAACCAACAAGACACATAGAAGCTAATTCTAAGCTAACAGAAGCTAGAAGCTAACGCTCAACCAACAAGACACATAGAAGCTAACTCTAAGCTAACAGAAGCTAGAAGCTAAAGCTCAACCAACAAGACACATAGAAGCTAACACTAAGCTAACAGAAGCTAGAAGCTAACGCTCAACCAACAAGACACATAGAAGCTAACTCTAAGCTAACAGAAGCTAGAAGCTAACGCTCAACCAACAAGACGCATAGAAGCTAACTCTAAGCTAACAGAAGCTAGAAGCTAACGCTCAACCAACAAGACACATAGAAGCTAACACTAAGCTAACAGAAGCTAGAAGCTAACGCTCAACCAACAAGACACATAGAAGCTAACACTAAGCTAACAGAAGTTAGAAGCTAATGCTCAACCAACAAGACACATAGAAGCTAACGCTCAACCAACAAGACACATAGAAGCTAACTCTAAGCTAACAGAAGCTAGAAGCTAATGCTCAAGCAACAAGACACATAGAAGCTAACTCTAAGCTAACAGAAGCTAGAAGCTAACGCTCAACCAACAAGACACATAGAAGCTAACTCTAAGCTAACAGAAGCTAGAAGCTAACGCTCAACCAACAAGACACATAGAAGCTAACTCTAAGCTAACAGAAGCTAGAAGCTAACGCTCAACCAACAAGACACATAGACGCTAACTCTAAGCTAACAGAAACTAGAAGCTAACGCTCAACCAACAAGACACATAGAAGCTAACACTAAGCTAACAGAAGCTAGAAGCTAACGCTCAACCAACAAGACACATAGAAGCTAACACTAAGCTAACAGAAGCTAGAAGCTAATGCTCAACCAACAAGACACATAGAAGCTAACTCTAAGCTAACAGAAGCTAGAAGCTAACGCTCAACCAACAAGACACATAGAAGCTAACTCTAAGCTAACAGAAGCTAGAAGCTAATGCTCAACCAACAAGACACATAGAAGCTAACTCTAAGCTAACAGAAGCTAGAAGCTAACGCTCAACCAACAAGACACATATAAGCTAACTCTAAGCTAACTGAAGCTAGAAGCTAACGCTCAACCAACAAGACACATAGAAGCTAACTCTAAGCTAACAGAAGCTAGAAGCTAACGCTCAACCAACAAGATACCTAGAAGCTAACGCTCAACCAACAAGACACATAGAAGCTAACTCTAAGCTAACAGAAGCTAGAAGCTAACGCTCAACCAACAAGACACATAGAAGCTCTTAACCTGTTCAGCCCTGAGCCTGTTTTTCAGGCCTCAGGCTCCAAAAGGACATTCCCAGAACAAATGACCATATCTTCTAAAAGGGTTAAATTAATAATCTGTTTTCTCAAAGCAACGATAAACCTGTGAGTTGGATGCAGAAGAGTCAGAATCAATATAGATGTTTTTATTTGAAAGTCAATTCAGATTGAACACAGTAAAATAATGTAAATATAGTGTCCGTCCAAAAATCAACTTACTGATAGTGAAAACCACCCTTGAATGATGGGTTAGACTAAAAGCTTTAGGAATCCAAACTATAACATACACTAACGGCCCGTCTACACTACAGGCATCGAAAAATGCTTTCAACGCTTCGCCCATTAATTTGAATGGGGTGACATAGAAGATTTTTAATCTTCGCCGAACTGCATTGTGGGGAGCATGGCATGGCTTTGCAAGCATCACGAGCATCTATCGGCATCAAAAGTTGAACAATGTTCAACTTTTGAGGCTCGATGCTTGGCATCAGCCAATCAAATCCCGTTTATGCAATTCCCGCCAGTACAAGCGCTAGCCAATCAAACCGCATGCAAGCTGGGAGAGCCAGACCGCAGTTCATTTCCTCATATTCCAAACGAGAAATTACGGTAGCAAATCACCCGGTTCTGTACGACCAGAACTATTTACCGGGATACAAACCGGAGGAACCAGGCATGGAGGGAGGTGGCAGAGACAGTGGGTGAAACTGGTAGGTTTTCGCCTGTTTGGGGATTTTATATCCAGTTTACTTCGTTTTAACATTGCTATTGCTTTGTATGTCGGGGGCGGGAGATTCATGTGATTGGTTGTTGGTCGCGTTGCTCGCAAAAAATCGCCAAGCTTCAGACACGCCCAGCATCAAGATTTGTTGATGCCTGTAGTGTAGACGGGCCGTAAGTACCCTGTATCAAGACTGATGCAAAACAAGTGACCTTTGACCTTTTTAGAGAGGTTTAGAAAAAAACCCACTTCTGGGGTCATTTGGGTGGATTTTACCTGTCTCTGGAACCCATCGGTCGGTTGTGATGATTGACACCTCTTTAGAACCGTTAGAGCCAATAGAATCGAAGGGGGAGTTCCTAAATCCTCCTACACGTTACCATGAGGAGTGAGAGTGATGCGCACGCAGCTTGCCCAAACCGAAAGCTACGTTACGCTCTGAAAACTGAAAACTAGGCTTATAAATATGCTGATGGATTATCAGAAATCCTTTCAAAGTGACAGACACATTGGATTAACATTCAGCAGCGTTTTTTATCGTTGTAATTCCATTGAACACAACTTTTGGTCAGAAACAGAAAAAAGACATATTTGCCGTTTTGGCTCAGTAAAGCTACGTTGTGTGTTGTCTGGGTTTGCCTTCGCTGCCCTGAGTTCTGATCGCTCAGTGATGATACATATACCTCTAGAATCTGTGGAGTCTCAGCTTTAATCTGATATCTTGTTTGTGCAGATCCGATAAGTAATAAAGTATTTAGACCGTGAGTTATGTGCGAAGTGCGTCAGCACTCTTTCGCTTAGTGCTAATTCAGAGGCTCAGCGTTAGACTTGTGTTTCGTTTCGGTAAAAATTGTTCAAATCGTCAGTTAGCTGAATTTCTTCCCGTTAAGTGGGTATGACACATTCATAGGTTAAACCGGTTTTATCCTTTTTAGACTCTGAGCGTGTTATTCATGCCTTTGTTTCTACGCGTCTAGATTACTGTAATGCGCTTTATGCTGGCCTAAACCTCGCTGGCACGCCTGCAGCTGGCACGCCTGCAGCTGGCACGCCTGCAGCTGGCACGCCTGAAGCTGGCACGCCTGCAGCTGGCACGCCTGCAGCTGGCACGCCTGAAGCTGGTACAAAACGCTGCGGCTCGGCTGCTTACAGGAACACGCAAGCATGAGCACATCACACCTATTCTGGCTTCCCTCCGCTGGCTTCCCTCCGCTGGCTTCCCTCCACTGGCTTCCCTCCCACTGGCTTCTCTCCCACTGGCTTCTCTCCCACTGGCTTCTCTCCCACTGGCTTCTCTCCCACTGGCTTCCCTCCACTGGCTTCCCTCCACTGGCTTCTCTCCACTGGCTTCCCTCCACTGGCTTCCCTCCACTGGCTTCTCTCCACTGGCTTCCCTCCACTGGCTTCTCTCCACTGGCTTCTCTCGACTGGCTCCCCTCCACTGGCTCCCCTCCACTGGCTCCCCTCCACTGGCTCCCCTCCACTGGCTCCCCTCCACTGGCTTCCCTCCACTGGCTCCCCTCCACTGGCTCCCCTCCACTGGCTTCCCTCCACTGGCTTCCTGTCCATTTTAGGGTTCATTTTAAGATGTTATAGTTTGTTTTTAAATCGCTTAATGGGCTCCGACCTCCTACAGGTGTACACCCCCTCAAGGGCTTTGAGGTCGGCTGATCAGCTGCTGCTGGTAGTCCCTAAGACCAAGAGAAAGACCAGGGGAGACCGAGCCTTCTCAGCGGGAGCCCCCAGGCTCTGGAACGACCTGCCCCCCCCCATGTCAAATTGTCGCCCACCCTACAAACTTCAGTCCCGCCTAAAGACCCACCTCTTTTCCCTCGCTTTCCAGTCAGTCTGAGCTCTACCTGCTTTATCCATGTGTGTGCTTGAATTGTCTGTCCATAGCCTTTGTGTACCCTGTACGAATTATCATGTGTGCCTTTTATCTATTATTGTATGTTATGTTTGGTGTGAAGCACTTTGGTAAACCCTCTGTTCTTATTATGTGCTATACAAATAAAGTGGATTGGATTAGTGTACCTTCACTGCGTGTCGCCGGGTGGCGTCCGGCCTCCTGCAGAGAGACTGCAGACGCTTCAGCAGCTGCTCAGGTGTGGAGTACAGGTACTCTGCTGCGTTCAGGGAACAGGAGAACACACGTCAATCTGCACCTCTGATATATAAGCTGTTTATAATATCTCACAGTTACCTGAGAGTATCTGAGAGTATCTGACGTTACCTGAGAGTATCTGATGTTACCTGAGAGTATCTGATGTTACCTGAGAGTATCTGATGTTACCTGAGAGTATCTGACGTTACCTGAGAGTATCTGAGAGTACCTGAGAGTACCTGAGAGTATCTGACGTTACCTGAGAGTATCTGATGTTACCTGAGAGTATCTGATGTTACCTGAGAGTATCTGATGTTACCTGAGAGTATCTGACGTTACCTGAGAGTACCTGGGAATATCTGACGTTACCTGAGAGTATCTGATGTTACCTGAGAGTATCTGACGTTACCTGAGAGTACCTGGGAGTACCTGACGTTACCTGAGAGTATCTGACGTTACCTGAGAGTACCTGGGAGTACCTGACGTTACCTGAGAGTATCTGACGTTACCTGAGAGTATCTGATGTTACCTGAGAGTATCTGGGAGTATCTGACGTTACCTGAGAGTATCTGACGTTACCTGAGAGTATCTGACGTTACCTGAGAGTATCTGATGTTACCTGAGAGTATCTGATGTTACCTGAGAGTATCTGACATTACCTGAGAGTATCTGACGTTACCTGAGAGTATCTGACGTTACCTGAGAGTATCTGATGTTACCTGAGAGTATCTGACGTTACCTGAGAGTATCTGACGTTACCTGAGAGTATCTGACGTTACCTGAGAGTACCTGAGAGTATCTGACGTTACCTGAGAGTATCTGACGTTACCTGAGAGTACCTGACGTTACCTGAGAGTATCTGAGAGTATCTGATGTTACCTGAGAGTACCTGACGTTACCTGAGAGTATCTGACGTTACCTGAGAGTATCTGACGTTACCTGAGAGTATCTGATGTTACCTGAGAGTATCTGACGTTACCTGAGAGTATCTGATGTTACCTGAGAGTACCTGACGTTACCTGAGAGTACCTAATGTTACCTGAGAGTACCTGACGTTACCTGAGAGTACCTGATGTTACCTGAGAGTATCTGACGTTACTTGAGAGTATCTGACGTTACCTGAGAGTATCTGACGTTACCTGAGAGTATCTGAAGTTACCTGAGAGTATCTGAGAGTACCTGACGTTACCTGAGAGTATCTGATGTTACCTGAGAGTATATGACGTTACCTGAGAGTATCTGACGTTACCTGAGAGTATCTGATGTTACCTGAGAGTACCTGAGAGTATCTGACGTTACCTGAGAGTACCTGACGTTACCTGAGAGTACCTGACATTACCTGAGAGTATCTGAGAGTACCTGACGTTACCTGAGAGTATCTGATGTTACCTGAGATTACCTGACGTTACCTGAGAGTATCTGACGTTACCTGAGAGTATCTGACGTTACCTGAGAGTACCTGAGAGTATCTGACGTTACCTGAGAGTATCTGATGTTACCTGAGAGTATCTGAGAGTATCTGACATTACCTGAGAGTATCTGAGAGTATCTGATGTTACCTGAGAGTATCTGACGTTACCTGAGAGTATCTGATGTTACCTGAGAGTATCTGAGATTATCTGACGTTACCTGAGAGTATCTGAGAGTATCTGACGTTACCTGAGAGTATGTGAGAGTATCTGACGTTACCTGAGAGTATCTGACGTTACCTGAGAGTACCTGAGAGTATCTGACGTTACCTGAGAGTACCTGAGATTATCTGACGTTACCTGAGAGTATCTGACGTTACCTGAGAGTACCTGAGAGTATCTGACGTTACCTGAGAGTACCTGAGATTATCTGACGTTACCTGAGAGTATCTGACGTTACCTGAGAGTATCTGATGTTACCTGAGAGTATCTGATGTTACCTGAGAGTATCTGAAGTTACCTGAGAGTATCTGACGTTACCTGAGAGTACCTGACGTTACCTGAGAGTATCTGACGTTACCTGAGAGTATCTGACGTTACCTGAGAATACCTGACGTTACCTGAGAGTATCTGACGTTACCTGAGAGTATCTGATGTTACCTGAGAGTATCTGACGTTACCTGAGAGTATCTGACGTTACCTGAGAGTACCTGACGTTACCTGAGAGTATCTGATGTTACCTGAGAGTATCTGACGTTACCTGAGAGTATCTGACGTTACCTGAGAGTACCTGACGTTACCTGAGAGTATCTGAGAGTATCTGATGTTACCTGAGAGTACCTGACGTTACCTGAGAGTACCTGACGTTACCTGAGAGTATCTGACGTTACCTGAGAGTACCTGACGTTACCTGAGAGTATCTGACGTTACCTGAGAGTATCTGATGTTACCTGAGAGTATCTGACGTTACCTGAGAGTATCTGACGTTATCTGAGAGTACCTGACGTTACCTGAGAGTATCTGAGAGTATCTGATGTTACCTGAGAGTACCTGACGTTACCTGAGAGTACCTGACGTTACCTGAGAGTATCTGATGTTACCTGAGAGTGTCTGACGTTACCTGAGAGTATCTGAGAGTATCTGATGTTACCTGAGAGTAACTGACGTTACCTGAGAGAACCTGACGTTACCTGAGAGTATCTGACGTTACCTGAGAGTATCTGACGTTACCTGAGAGTACCTGAGAGTATCTGACGTTACCTGAGAGTACCTGAGAGTACCTGAGAGTATCTGATGCTACCTGAGAGTATCTGATGTTACCTGAGAGTGTCTGATGTTACCTGAGAGTATCTGACGTTACCTGAGAGTACCTGAGAGTACCTGAGAGTATCTGACGTTACCTGAGAGTACCTGAGAGTATCTGACGTTACCTGAGAGTATCTGAGAGTATCTGACGTTACCTGAGAGTATCTGATGTTACCTGAGAGTATCTGACGTTACCTGAGAGTATCTGAGAGTATCTGAAGTTACCTGAGAGTATCTGACGTTACCTGAGAGTATCTGAGAGTACCTGACGTTACCTGAGAGTATCTGACGTTACCTGAGAGTATCTGACGTTACCTGAGAGTACCTGACGTTACCTGAGAGTACCTGACGTTACCTGAGAGTATCTGACGTTACCTGAGAGTATCTGACGTTACCTGAGAGTACCTGACGTTACCTGAGAGTATCTGACGTTACCTGAGAGTATCTGATGTTACCTGAGAGTATCTGACGTTACCTGAGAGTATCTGACGTTACCTGAGAGTACCTGACGTTACCTGAGAGTATCTGATGTTACCTGAGAGTATCTGACGTTACCTGAGAGTATCTGACGTTACCTGAGAGTACCTGACGTTACCTGAGAGTATCTGAGAGTATCTGATGTTACCTGAGAGTACCTGACGTTACCTGAGAGTACCTGACGTTACCTGAGAGTATCTGACGTTACCTGAGAGTACCTGACGTTACCTGAGAGTATCTGACGTTACCTGAGAGTATCTGATGTTACCTGAGAGTATCTGACGTTACCTGAGAGTATCTGACGTTATCTGAGAGTACCTGACGTTACCTGAGAGTATCTGAGAGTATCTGATGTTACCTGAGAGTACCTGACGTTACCTGAGAGTACCTGACGTTACCTGAGAGTATCTGATGTTACCTGAGAGTGTCTGACGTTACCTGAGAGTATCTGACGTTACCTGAGAGTATCTGACGTTATCTGAGAGTACCTGACGTTACCTGAGAGTATCTGAGAGTATCTGATGTTACCTGAGAGTAACTGACGTTACCTGAGAGAACCTGACGTTACCTGAGAGTATCTGACGTTACCTGAGAGTATCTGACGTTACCTGAGAGTATCTGACGTTACCTGAGAGTACCTGAGAGTACCTGAGAGTATCTGATGCTACCTGAGAGTATCTGATGTTACCTGAGAGTGTCTGATGTTACCTGAGAGTATCTGACGTTACCTGAGAGTACCTGAGAGTACCTGAGAGTATCTGACGTTACCTGAGAGTACCTGAGAGTATCTGACGTTACCTGAGAGTATCTGAGAGTATCTGACGTTACCTGAGAGTATCTGATGTTACCTGAGAGTATCTGACGTTACCTGAGAGTATCTGAGAGTATCTGAGAGTACCTGAGAGTATCTGACGTTACCTGAGAGTATCTGACGTTAACTGAGAGTATCTGACGTTACCTGAGAGTATCTGAGAGTACCTGAGAGTACCTGAGAGTATCTGACGTTACCTGAGAGTACCTGAGAGTATCTGACGTTCCCTGAGAGTATCTGATGTTACCTGAGAATATCTGAGAGTATCTGACGTTAACTGAGAGTATCTGACGTTACCTGAGAGTACCTGAGAGTATCTGACGTTACCTGAGAGTACCTGACGTTACCTGACGTTACCTGAGAGTATCTGATGTTACCTGAGATTACCTGACGTTACCTGAGAGTATCTGACGTTACCTGAGAGTATCTGACGTTACCTGAGAGTACCTGAGAGTATCTGACGTTACCTGAGAGTATCTGATGTTACCTGAGAGTATCTGAGAGTATCTGACGTTACCTGACAGTATCTGAGAGTATCTGACGTTACCTGAGAGTATCTGAGAGTATCTGACGTTACCTGAGAGTATCTGAGAGTATCTGATGTTACCTGAGAGTATCTGACGTTACCTGAGAGTATCTGATGTTACCTGAGAGTACCTGAGAGTATCTGATGTTACCTGAGAGTATCTGAGAGTATCTGACGTTACCTGAGAGTATCTGAGAGTATCTGACGTTACCTGAGAGTATCTGACGTTACCTGAGAGTACCTGAGAGTATCTGACGTTACCTGAGAGTACCTGAGAGTATCTGACGTTACCTGACAGTATCTGACGTTACCTGAGAGTATCTGATGTTACCTGAGAGTATCTGACGTTACCTGAGAGTATCTGACGTTACCTGAGAGTATCTGATGTTACCTGAGAGTATCTGAAGTTACCTGAGAGTATCTGACGTTACCTGAGAGTATCTGAGAGTACCTGACGTTACCTGAGAGTATCTGACGTTACCTGAGAGTATCTGACGTTACCTGAGAGTACCTGACGTTACCTGAGAGTATCTGACGTGACCTGAGAGTATCTGATGTTACCTGAGAGTATCTGACGTTACCTGAGAGTATCTGACGTTAACTGAGAGTACCTGACGTTACCTGAGAGTATCTGAGAGTATCTGATGTTACCTGAGAGTACCTGAAGTTACCTGAGAGTACCTGACGTTACCTGAGAGTATCTGACGTTACCTGAGAGTACCTGACGTTACCCGAGAGTATCTGACGTTACCTGAGAGTATCTGATGTTACCTGAGAGTATCTGACGTTACCTGAGAGTATCTGACGTTATCTGAGAGTACCTGACGTTACCTGAGAGTATCTGAGAGTATCTGATGTTACCTGAGAGTACCTGACGTTACCGGAGAGTACCTGACGTTACCTGAGAGTATCTGACGTTACCTGAGAGTATCTGATGTTACCTGAGAGTGTCTGACGTTACCTGAGAGTATCTGAGAGTATCTGATGTTACCTGAGAGTAACTGACGTTACCTGAGAGTACCTGACGTTACCTGAGAGTATCTGACGTTACCTGAGAGTACCTGAGAGTATCTGACGTTACCTGAGAGTACCTGAGAGTACCTGAGAGTATCTGATGCTACCTGAGAGTATCTGATGTTACCTGAGAGTGTCTGATGTTACCTGAGAGTATCTGACGTTACCTGAGAGTACCTGAGAGTACCTGAGAGTATCTGACATTACCTGAGAGTACCTGAGAGTATCTGACGTTACCTGAGAGTATCTGAGAGTATCTGACGTTACCTGAGAGTATCTGATGTTACCTGAGAGTATCTGACGTTACCTGAGAGTATCTGAGAGTACCTGACGTTACCTGAGAGTATCTGACGTTACCTGAGAGTATCTGACGTTACCTGATAGTATCTGAGAGTACCTGAGAGTACCTGACGTTACCTGAGAGTACCTGAGAGTATCTGACGTTCCCTGAGAGTATCTGATGTTACCTGAGAATATCTGAGAGTATCTGACGTTACCTGAGAGTATCTGATGTTACCTGAGAGTATCTGACGTTACCTGGGAATATCTGATGTTACCTGAGAGTATCTGACGTTACCTGAGAGTATCTGATGTTACCTGAGAGTATCTGATGTTACCTGAGAGTATCTGATGTTACCTGGGAATATCTGATGTTACCTGAGAGTATCTGATGTTACCTGAGAGTATCTGATGTTACCTGAGAGTATCTGACGTTACCTGGGAATATCTGACGTTACCTGAGAGTATCTGACGTTACCTGAGAGTATCTGATGTTACCTGAGAGTATCTGAGAGTATCTGACGTTACCTGGGAATATCTCGGGGTAAACCAGAGCTTTGGGACACAGAGGGTAGCAGCCGCAGTGAACCGCCTCCAACCTGAACGCACAGGAGATAAAGAACACCGTCATTATTCTGTTAGTTCAACCTCTTTTCATTTGCTGACTGAAGCTGAGGCTCACCTGAGCTGCTTTACTTTGAAAAGCTGAGGCTCACCTGAGCTGCTTTACTTTGAAAAGCTGAGGCTCACCTGAGCTGCTTTACTTTGAAAAGCTGAGGCTCACCTGAGCTGCTTTACTTTGAAAAGCTGAGGCTCACCTGAGCTGCTTTACTTTGAAAAGCTGAGGCTCACCTGAGCTGCTTTACTTTGAAAAGCTGAGGCTCACCTGAGCTGCTTTACTTTGAAAAGCTGAGGCTCATCTGAGCTGCTTTACTTTGAAAAGCTGAGGCTCACCTGAGCTGCTTTACTTTGAAAAGCTGAGGCTCACTTGAGCTGCTTTACTTTGAAAAGCTGAGGCTCATCTGAGCTGCTTTACTTTGAAAAGCTGAGGCTCACCTGAGCTGCTTTACTTTGAAAAGCTGAGGCTCACCTGAGCTGCTTTACTTTGAAAAGCTGAGGCTCATCTGAGCTGCTTTACTTTGAAAAGCTTAGGCTCACCTGAGCTGCTTTACTTTGAAAAGCTGAGGTCAAAGTTCACTCTCTTTCAAACAAAGAGCAACGTTTCCACTTCTAATGTTTGTTTTATTTTATTATTTATGGTTTCTATTATTTTATTTATTTATTTGAGTATTCTTTGTCAGTTTTCTGCTTAATGTGTATTTAGTTAAGTGTTTTCTGTGTTTTAGTTAAGTGTTTCCTGTGTTTTAGTTAAGTGTTTTCTGTGTTTTAGTAAAGTGTTTTCTGTGTGTGTTTCTTGTGTGTGTTTCCTGTGTGTTTCCTGTGTGTTTCCTGTGTGTTTCCTGTGTGTGTTTCCTGTGTGTGTTTCCTGTGTGTTTCCTGTGTGTTTCCTGTGTGTGTTTCCTGTGTGTTTCCTGTGTGTGTTTCCTGTGTGTGTCCTGTGTGTTTTCTGTGTGTGTTTTCTGTGTGTGTTTCCTGTGTGTGTTTCCTGTGTGTTTCCTGTGTGTGTTTCCTGTGTGTGTTTCCTGTGTGTGTTTCCTGTGTGTTTCCTGTGTGTGTTTTCTGTGTGTGTTTCTTGTGTGTGTTTCCTGTGTGTTTCTTGTGTGTGTTTCTTGTGTGTGTTTCCTGTGTGTTTCTTATGTGTGTTTCCTGTGTGTTTCCTGTGTGTTTCCTGTGTGTGTTTCCTGTGTGTTTCCTGTGTGTGTTTCCTGTGTGTTTCCTGTGTGTGTTTTCTGTGTGTTTCCTGTGTGTGTTTCCTGTGTGTTTCCTGTGTGTGTTTCCTGTGTGTGTTTCCTGTGTGTTTCCTGTGTGTGTTTTCTGTGTGTTTCCTGTGTGTGTTTCCTGTGTGTTTCCTGTGTGTTTCCTGTGTGTTTTCTGTGTGTGTTTTCTGTGTGTGTTTCCTGTGTGTGTTTCCTGTGTGTGTTTCCTGTGTGTGTTTCCTGTGTGTTTCCTGTGTGTTTCCTGTGTGTTTTCTGTGTGTGTTTCTTGTGTGTGTTTCCTGTGTGTTTCCTGTGTGTGTTTCCTGTGTGTTTCCTGTGTGTTTCCTGTGTGTTTTCTGTGTGTTTTCTGTGTGTGTTTTCTGTGTGTGTTTCCTGTGTGTGTTTCCTGTGTGTTTCCTGTGTGTTTCCTGTGTGTTTTCTGTGTGTGTTTTCTGTGTGTGTTTCCTGTGTGTGTTTCCTGTGTGTTTCCTGTGTGTGTTTCCTGTGTGTTTCCTGTGTGTTTCCTGTGTGTTTTCTGTGTGTGTTTCTTGTGTGTGCTTCCTGTGTGTTTCCTGTGTGTGTTTCCTGTGTGTGTTTCCTGTGTGTTTCCTGTGTGTGTTTCCTGTGTGTTTCCTGTGTGTTTTCTGTGTGTTTTCTGTGTGTGTTTTCTGTGTGTGTTTCCTGTGTGTGTTTCCTGTGTGTTTCCTGTGTGTTTCCTGTGTGTTTTCTGTGTGTGTTTTCTGTGTGTGTTTCCTGTGTGTGTTTCCTGTGTGTTTCCTGTGTGTGTTTCCTGTGTGTGTTTCCTGTGTGTTTCCTGTGTGTTTCCTGTGTGTTTTCTGTGTGTGTTTCTTGTGTGTGTTTCCTGTGTGTGTTTCCTGTGTGTGTTTCCTGTGTGTTTCCTGTGTGTGTTTCCTGTGTGTGTTTCCTGTGTGTGTCCTGTGTGTGTTTTCCGTGTGTTTCCTGTGTGTGTTTCCTGTGTGTGTTTCCTGTGTGTGTTTTCTGTGTGTGTTTCTTGTGTGTGTTTCCTGTGTGTGTTTTCTGTGTGTTTCCTGTGTGTTTCCTGTGTGTGTTTCCTGTGTGTTTCCTGTGTGTTTTTATTGTGTGTGTTTCCTGTGTGTGTTTGCTGTGTGTTTCCTGTGTTTTCTGTGTGTGTTTCTTGTGTGTGTTTCCTGTGTGTTTTTCCTGTGTGTTTCCTGTGTGTGTCCTGTGTGTTTCCTGTGTATGTTTTCTGTGTGTGTTTCCTGTGTGTTTCCTGTGTGTGTTTCCTGTGTGTTTCCTGTGTGTGTTTTCTGTGTGTGTTTCCTGTGTGTTTCCTGTGTGTTTTATGTGTTTTATGTGTGTGTTTCCTGTGTGTGTTTCCTGTGTGTGTTTTCTGTGTGTTTCCTGTGTGTGTTTCCTGTGTGTTTCCTGTGTGTTTTCTGTGTGTGTTTCTTGTTTGTGTTTCCTGTGTGTGTTTCCTGTGTGTTTCCTGTGTGTTTTCTGTGTGTTTCCTGTGTGTTTCCGGTGTGTTTTCTGTGTGTGTTTCTTGTGTGTGTTTCCTGTGTGTGTGTCCTGTGTGTTTCCTGTGTGTGTCCTGTGTGTTTCCTGTGTGTGTTTTCTGTGTGTTTCCTGTGTGTGTTTCATGTGTGTTTCCTGTGTGTGTTTTCTGTGTGTTTCCTGTGTGTGTTTCCTGTGTGTTTCCTGTATGTTTCCTGTGTGTGTTTTATGTGTGTGTTTCCTGTGTGTGTTTCCTGTGTGTGTTTTCTGTGTGTTTCCTGTGTGTGTTTCCTGTGTGTTTCCTATGTGTGTTTTATGTGTGTGTTTCCTGTGTGTGTTTCCTGTGTGTGTTTTCTGTGTGTTTCCTGTGTGTGTTTCCTGTGTGTGTTTTCTGTGTGTTTCCTGTGTGTGTTTCCTGTGTGTTTCCTGTGTGTTTCCTGTGTGTGTTTCCTGTGTGTTTCCTGTGTGTTTCCTGTGTGTTTCCTGTGTGTGTTTCCTGTGTGTTTCCTGTGTGTTTCCTGTGTGTTTCCTGTGTGTTTCCTGTGTGTTTCCTGTGTGTGTTTCCTGTGTGTTTCCTGTGTGTGTTTCCTGTGTGTTTCCTGTGTGTTTACTGTGTGTGTTTCCTGTGTGTTTCCTGTGTGTTTCCTGTGTGTTTTCTGTGTGTGTTTCCTGTGTGTTTCCTGTGTGTTTTCTGTGTGTGTTTCCTGTGTGTGTTTCCTGTGTGTGTTTCCTGTGTGTGTTTTCTGTGTGTTTCCTGTGTGTGTTTCCTGTGTGTGTTTTCTGTGTGTTTCCTGTGTGTGTTTCCTGTGTGTATTTTCTGTGTGTTTTCTGTGTGTTTCCTGTGTGTGTTTCCTGTGTGTGTTTTCTGTGTGTTTCCTGTGTGTGTTTCCTGTGTGTGTTTTCTGTGTGTTTCCTGTGTGTGTTTCCTGTGTGTTTCCTGTGTGTTTCCTGTGTGTTTCCTGTGTGTGTTTTCTGTGTGTTTCCTGTGTGTGTTTCCTGTGTGTTTCCTGTGTGTGTTTTCTGTGTGTGTTTCCTGTGTGTTTCCTGTGTGTTTCCTGTGTGTGTTTCCTGTGTGTTTTAAAATGCCCTAATGCCAAAGTAACTGGCAACTGAATATGTTTTGCCGTTTGATGTCTGGACCATTACAAAGTCAAAGTCAAAGTCAGCTTTATTGTCAAGAATTCTACATGTTGTACATCCAGACATTTCTAAATATCGTTTCTCGAGGTCCTACAGTGTGACATATATACATCAAACAACAACAACAAAACAAAAAGGACCTAACCGGGGTATACAGTTTAAAATGTTAATAATATGTTAAAGTGTTCAGCGGAGATGGCAGAAAAGTGACTGGTGCTGGATGAGGAAGGTTTTGTGTGTGTGTGTGTGTGTGTGTGTGTGTGTGTGTGTGTGTGTGTGTGGGGGGGGGGGGGGTTTAGAGTCCAGGACCATTTGGGGCAGGGGAGAAAGGTCGGAGAGTTCAGGGGAGAGATGTCGTTGTGGCGACAAATTATTTTGCCAAGGGTGAGCAATCCCTTTGCTCGAACAATAAGTTATAACACTTTGAGAGCTCAAACATTTAGGGTTTCCCATTGAGGTACCGGGCGACAGTGGAATGTTCTACTGCAACACACACACACACACACACACACACACACACACACACACACACACACACACACACACACACACACACACACACACACACACACACACACACACACACACACACACACACACACACACACACACACACACACACACACACACACACACACACACACACACACACACACACACACACACACACACACACACACAGTACCTGCGACTGTTACAATGAAGGCTCGATAATCAGCCCACCCTAAGCAGGGGTAAAGTGCTATTTTTATAGGTGGGGAGTGGACCTCAAGTCGGAAGTTTGCTTTTCAGCTGAACTGTATGCAGTGAAATCGACCGGACTTCTTTCTGCAGATGTGAGCGTCCTTAGCAACGGTCAATAAGTCCTTGACAGCGGTCTGTACTAATGGATTAACAATGTGTCACGTGTTCTGAATTGACCAATCAGAATTGAGTATTCAACTAAGCCATGTAATAATAAGATATAAACCATATGATTAAAATATGAAGATATTGGTTTCTCACATGGCGACCCCGAAGAACTCGTGTCTGGCCGTGGAAACGACCACGTCGGCGTCGCACAGCGCCTTCAGATAGTCCTGCTTCCTGGGGAGGAAACCCCAGCTGACGATGTGCCGAGAGAGCAGGAGGCGAGCCGACGAGAACACCTCTGAGGGGGGGGGACACATAAACAAAGTCAATGACTCTCACTGACAGAGCCGACAAGAACACCTCTGAGGGGGGGGACACGTAAACACAGTCAATGACTCTCACTGACAGAGCCGACGAGAACACCTCTGAGGGGGGGGACACGTAAACACAGTCAATGACTCTCACTGACAGAGCTGACAAGAACACCTCTGAGGGGGGGACACACGTAAACACAGTCAATGACTCTCACTGACAGAGCTGACGAGAACACCTCTGAGGGGGGGGACACGTAAACACAGTCAATGACTCTCACTGACAGAGCCGACGAGAACACCTCTGAGGGGGGGGGGACACGTAAACACAGTCAATGACTCTCACTGACAGAGTTGACGAGAACACCTCTGAGGGGGGGGACACACGTAAACACAGTCAATGACTCTCACTGACAGAGCCGACGAGAACACCTCTGAGGGGGGGACACACGTAAACACAGTCAATGACTCTCACTGACAGAGCCGACTAGAACACCTCTGAGGGGGGGGGGACACGTAAACACAGTCAATGACTCTCACTGACAGAGCCGACGAGAACACCTCTGAGGGGGGGGGACACGTAAACACAGTCAATGACTCTCACTGACAGAGCCGACTAGAACACCTCTGAGGGGGGGGACACGTAAACACAGTCAATGACTCTCACTGACAGAGCCGACTAGAACACCTCTGAGGGGGGGACACACGTAAACACAGTCAATGACTCTCACTGACAGAGCCGACGAGAACACCTCTGAGGGGGGGGGACACGTAAACACAGTCAATGACTCTCACTGACAGAGCCGACTAGAACATCTCTGAGGGGGGGGGACACGTAAACACAGTCAATGACTCTCACTGACAGAGCCGACGAGAATACCTCTGAGGGGGGGGGGACACGTAAACACAGTCAATGACTCTCACTGACAGAGCCGACGAGAACACCTCTGAGGGGGGGGGCACACGTAAACACAGTCAATGACTCTCACTGACAGAGCCGACTAGAACACCTCTGAGGGGGGGGACACGTAAACACAGTCAATGACACTCACTGACAGAGCCGACGAGAACACCTCTGAGGGGGGGGGACACGTAAACACAGTCAATGACTCTCACTGACAGAGCCGACGAGAACACCTCTGAGGGGGGGGGGGACACGTAAACACAGTCAATGACTCTCACTGACAGAGCCGACGAGAATACCTCTGAGGGGGGGGGGACACGTAAACACAGTCAATGACTCTCACTGACAGAGCCGACGAGAACACCTCTGAGGGGGGGGACACGTAAACACAGTCAATGACTCTCACTGACAGAGCCGACGAGAACACCTCTGAGGGGGGGGGGGACACGTAAACACAGTCAATGACTCTCAATGACAGAGCCGACGAGAACACCTCTGAGGGGGGGGACACGTAAACACAGTCAATGACACTCACTGACAGAGCCGACGAGAACACCTCTGAGGGGGGGACACACGTAAACACAGTCAATGACTCTCAATGACAGAGCCGACGAGAACACCTCTGAGGGGGGGGACACGTAAACACAGTCAATGACTCTCACTGACAGAGCCGACGAGAACACCTCTGAGGGGGGGACACACGTAAACACAGTCAATGACTCTCACTGACAGAGCCGACGAGAACACCTCTGAGGGGGGGGGGGACACGTAAACACAGTCAATGACTCTCAATGACAGAGCCGACGAGAACACCTCTGAGGGGGGACGACGACACGTAAACACAGTCAATGACTCTCACTGACAGAGCCAACGAGAACACCTCTGAGGGGGGGGGGACACGTAAACACAGTCAATGACTCTCACTGACAGAGCCGACGAGAACACCTCTGAGGGGGGGACACACGTAAACACAGTCAATGACTCTCACTGACAGAGCTGACAAGAACCCCTCTGAGGGGGGGGGGACACGTAAACACAGTCAATGACTCTCACTGACAGAGCCGACTAGAACACCTCTGAGGGGGGGACACGTAAACACAGTCAATGACACTCACTGACAGAGCCGACGAGAACACCTCTGAGGGGGGGGACACGTAAACACAGTCAATGACTCTCACTGACAGAGCCGACGAGAACACCTCTGAGGGGGGGGGGACACGTAAACACAGTCAATGACTCTCAATGACAGAGCCGACGAGAACACCTCTGAGGGGGGGGACACGTAAACACAGTCAATGACACTCACTGACAGAGCCGACGAGAACACCTCTGAGGGGGGGACACACGTAAACACAGTCAATGACTCTCAATGACAGAGCCGACGAGAACACCTCTGAGGGGGGGGACACGTAAACACAGTCAATGACTCTCACTGACAGAGCCGACGAGAACACCTCTGAGGGGGGGACACACGTAAACACAGTCAATGACTCTCACTGACAGAGCCGACGAGAACACCTCTGAGGGGGGGGGGACACGTAAACACAGTCAATGACTCTCAATGACAGAGCCGACGAGAACACCTCTGAGGGGGGGGGACGACACGTAAACACAGTCAATGACTCTCACTGACAGAGCCAACGAGAACACCTCTGAGGGGGGGGGGACACGTAAACACAGTCAATGACTCTCACTGACAGAGCCGACGAGAACACCTCTGAGGGGGGGACACACGTAAACACAGTCAATGACTCTCACTGACAGAGCTGACAAGAACCCCTCTGAGGGGGGGGGGACACGTAAACACAGTCAATGACTCTCACTGACAGAGCCGACTAGAACACCTCTGAGGGGGGGGACACGTAAACACAGTCAATGACACTCACTGACAGAGCCGACGAGAACACCTCTGAGGGGGGGGACACGTAAACACAGTCAATGACTCTCACTGACAGAGCCGACGAGAACACCTCTGAGGGGGGGGACACACGTAAACACAGTCAATGACTCTCACTGACAGAGCCGACGAGAA
>JAPTMU010000162.1:270704-288204 GCA_028583405.1 Pogonophryne albipinna
GTCCTCTGATCCTGATCACCCCCACCTGGAACAACCCCCCCCCCCCCACCTGGAACACCCCCCCCCCCCCACCTGGAACCCCCCCCCCCCCCACCTGGAACACCCCCCACCCACCTGGAACAGCCCCCCCCCAGCAGCAATAGAGCAGTAATCTGGGATCCAGGTCACACACAGATTAAAACACAGATTACATCTCGTGTCAGAATAAAAGCAATAATCCGTCTGTTTGTGAGGCAGCGGATTACAGGACGCCACCGATACCACCGAAGAAGAACAACACACACACCATAATCTCATTTCAAACACACACACACACCATGATCTCATTTCAAACACACACACACACACCATGATCTCATTTCAAACACACACACACCATGGTCGGGTCACGCTCAGCAGGTGAGAGGACTTCACAATAAAAGCCTGTACCCTTTCAAAATAAAGCCAGATGTGTGACTTCAGCCCTGAGAAGACTCCCCAGGTGCGAATTCATCGTCAAATACATTTCATACAAAACATGTGTTTTCCTAAATAACTGCGTGTTTGAGTTGATAACAAACATTTAATATTCTGTCTGTTTCTATCAAAGGAGTTTCAGAGTAAAGGTGTGAATATGTAGAGTTTCAGAGTAAAGGTCTGAATATGTAGAGTTTCAGAGTAAAGGTCTGAATATGTAGAGTTTCAGAGTAAAGGTGTGAATATGTAGAGTTTCAGAGTAAAGGTCTGAATATGTAGAGTTTCAGAGTAAAGGTGTGAATATGTAGAGTTTCAGAGTAAAGGTCTGAATATGTAGAGTTTCAGAGTAAAGGTTTGAATATGTAGAGTTTCAGAGTAAAGGTGTGAATATGTAGAGTTTCAGAGTAAAGGTGTGAATATGTAGAGTTTCAGAATAAAGGTGTGAATATGTAGAGTTTCAGAGTAAAGGTCTGAATATGTAGAGTTTCAGAGTAAAGGTCTGAATATGTAGAGTTTCAGAATAAAGGTCTGAATATGTAGAGTTTCAGAGTAAAGGTCTGAATATGTAGAGTTTCAGAGTAAAGGTGTGAATATGTAGAGTTTCAGAGTAAAGGTGTGAATATGTAGAGTTTCAGAGTAAAGGTCTGAATATGTAGAGTTTCAGAGTAAAGGTCTGAATATGTAGAGTTTCAGAGTAAAGGTGTGAATATGTAGAGTTTCAGAGTAAAGGTCTGAATATGTAGAGTTTCAGAGTAAAGGTCTGAATATGTAGAGTTTCAGAATAAAGGTCTGAATATGTAGAGTTTCAGAGTAAAGGTCTGAATATGTAGAGTTTCAGAGTAAAGGTGTGAATATGTAGAGTTTCAGAGTAAAGGTGTGAATATGTAGAGTTTCAGAGTAAAGGTCTGAATATGTAGAGTTTCAGAGTAAAGGTCTGAATATGTAGAGTTTCAGAGTAAAGGTGTGAATATGTAGAGTTTCAGAGTAAAGGTGTGAATATGTAGAGTTTCAGAGTAAAGGTGTGAATATGTAGAGTTTCAGAGTAAAGGTGTGAATATGTAGAGTTTCAGAGTAAAGGTCTGAATATGTAGAGTTTCAGAGTAAAGGTGTGAATATGTAGAGTTTCAGAGTAAAGGTGTGAATATGTAGAGTTTCAGAGTAAAGGTCTGAATATGTAGAGTTTCAGAGTAAAGGTGTGAATATGTAGAGTTTCAGAGTAAAGGTCTGAATATGTAGAGTTTCAGAGTAAAGGTGTGAATATGTAGAGTTTCAGAGTAAAGGTGTGAATATGTAGAGTTTCAGAGTAAAGGTGTGAATATGTAGAGTTTCAGAGTAAAGGTGTGAATATGTAGAGTTTCAGAATAAAGGTGTGAAGGAGAGAGCGTACCAGCGGTGAGGCCACACGATGTGCAGAGGCTTCACAGCTTCCTGCTCCGAGCTCCTGCAATGAAACACAATATGAAAGGTCTCTCCACGACGCCTGTCTGACAGCATGTGACTGACAGAGGAGCTATAGTTGGATATGAGAGTCCTCACTGAGGACCAGATGTTCAGTTACCTCTCTGCCTCTGCCGTTCTGAGCCGTTTGTGTTCGGGCAGCAGCCTGAGAACAGAAACAGATCACTTGTAGTTTACAACGCTCCCGAACGCCTCGTCACTGCCGACAGGTGACGAGGCGTTCGGGAGCGTCATCACCTGTTGGCAGTGACGACGCTCCCGAACGCCTCGTCACTGACGACAGGTGACGACGCTCCCGAACGCCTCGTCACTGACGACAGGTGACGAGGCGTTCGGGAGCGTCATCACCTGTTGGCAGTGACGACGCTCCCGAACGCCTCGTCACTGACGACAGGTGACGAGGCGTTCGGGAGCGTCATCACCTGTTGGCAGTGACGACGCTCCCGAACGCCTCGTCACTGACGACAGGTGACGAGGCGTTCGGGAGCGTCATCACCTGTTGGCAGTGACGACGCTCCCGAACGCCTCGTCACTGACGACAGGTGACGAGGCGCTAGAGACGAGCGCTGCGTGGCGTTCAGGGTCATAAAGCTGTCCAACTGTCTCTGTTGTTAGTCGTCTCACAACTGAAGTGTTTGTCAGGATATCTGAAATGGCTAGGTTAGCTACGTTAGCTACGTTAGCTAAGACAAACAAAGTTGACAAAAGAAGAGGTTTAAAAGAAATAGACAGAGTGGTTGCAGCGGTTTCTCCTGATGGAGAGGTTGTGTTTGCGAACGTCATCTCTGTTCTGATTCAACTCAAATTAAAACTCAGAGTTTCTGTCTCTGATTCAATAATCCATTTTAGAAATAACATGTTAGACTTGAGGCAGTACAACCTTTTGTGTGTGTGTGAGTGTGTGTGTGAATGTGTGAGTGTGTGTGTGAATGTGTGAGTGTGTGTGTGTGAATGTGTGTGTGTGAATGTGTCTGTGTGTGTGTGTGTGTGTGTGTGTGTGTGTGTGTGTGTGAATGTGTGTGTGTGAATGTGTCTGTGTGTGTGTGTGA
Source organism: Pogonophryne albipinna (assembly GCA_028583405.1). NCBI lineage: Eukaryota > Metazoa > Chordata > Actinopteri > Perciformes > Artedidraconidae > Pogonophryne > Pogonophryne albipinna. Next base: position 273,668 of record JAPTMU010000162.1, read on the forward strand.
ATGTGTGTGTGAATGTGTGTGTGTGTGTGTGTGTGTGTGTGTGTGTGTGTGTGTGTGTGTGTGTGTGTGTGTGTGTGTGTGTGTGTGAGTGTGATTAAAGCTGAAGGTCAGGTTTTTACGGCTCCTTCACTTTCTGTAATCAGCAGAGTCTGCTCTGAAACAGATTTATGATATAAATAAAATATGATATAATTACATTACTGAGGGTGTGTTTGTGTGTGTGTGTGTGTGTGTGTGTGTGTGTTTGTGTGTGTGTTTGTGTGAGTGTTTGAGTGTGTGTGTGTGTGTGTATAATATGACATTACTGAGGGTGTGTGTGTGTATGTGTGTGTGTGGTGTGGTGTGTGTGCGTGTGTGTGTGTGTGTGGCCTAGCATTACTATACTTGTGGGGACCTACATCTGTTTACACATTCACGTGTGGGGACTCGCCTCCCTCATGTGGACAAATTGGAGGTCCCCATGAGGGGAGTCATTAATTTTAGGGTGAAGACTTGGTTAGGGTTAGGGTTAAGGGTTAGGATTAGGATTAGAGTTAGGGTTAAGGGGTAGGGTTAGGGTTAAGGGTTAGGGTTAGGTTGAGGGCATGAAGTGACAAAAACTTTCAACATGCCTCCATTAAAGCCCATTGTAATTTCAGGCTGATATTTCCTCACGGCAGCAGCCGCACACCTTTAGTTAAACTGCCAAAAAGGCCACATTATTAACCAGAAACTACACAAAAATTACACTTCAGATACTCAACTTCCTTGACATGCTTCACGTTTTGAAATTTCACAGATATCTGTTACGGTTCTTCCACAAAACGTTCACATGTAAGAGGTTTATTTCTCATTCAGAACAATGGAAACCTGTGATCTCTGCACACCTCGTTAGCTCAAACACCTGTGTCATGGAACACGATGATGTCATCACTCCACCTGACATGCTCAGAGCAGCAGACTTCAGATAGAGGTTAACGGTCCTGCCCTCAACAGCTCTACGTCAATGATGGGGTCATCATATGCCGTTTCCATGGAAACGCATCCCTCGCCATAAAAGACGATGTCGCTGTAACTCCAATGGACACGGTCCGATCGTCCCCCAAACTTCACTTGTATATCACCGGTCCATGCCTCAACAGCTTTACGCCAAATCTGAGATCTCACCATAGGCTGTTGCCATGGAAACGCATCCCTCGTGTCAATGGACACGGTCCGGTCGTCCCACAATCTTCGCCTGTATATCACCTCTCCATGCCTCAACAGTTCTACATCAAATATGGCATCTCACCATATGCCGTTTCCATGGAAACACATCCCTCACCATAAAACACAATGTTGCCGTAACGCCTATGAAAAGGGTCAAAACAGCAACACACTTCAGATAATGGTTAACGGTCCAGAACTCAACAGCTCTACGTCAATTATGGGGTTTCATCATGTGCCGTTTCCATGGAAACGCATCCCTCGCCATAAAATACGATGTCGCTATAAGTCCTAAGAAAATGTTCAAAAAGTGCTCAAACTTCACATGTGTGCTAACAGTCCAGTCGTGAAGACATCTACGGGACAGTTTTGAGATTTCTTCAAATGCCGTTAATGCTCGCCATGAAACACGGTTTTCTCATAACTTCAGTGAAAATGCTCCAAACGGCCCAAAACTTCACAGGTTTGGTAACGATGCAGCCATCAACACATCTAAGAGTATTATGGGATGTCATCAAATGCCGTTGGCATGGAGACAGATCATTCACCATCAAGTTAGTTCAAAAGTTTGCAGTTCAAATATTCTGCTGCTTTTCCAAGCCTTTTCACTTTCTTTTCTTCTCTCATCACTAGGCCTGTCGCGATAATCGATAAATTGACTTATCGTACGATAAATAAAAATGGACTCGATAACTTTTCTGAGCTCGATACATTGCCGTTTACATAAGGATATGACCAGCATTTTAGCCAGGAGCGCTGTGGCTGCCATGCGCGCTGTGAGGGGCGGGGCTGACACACAGCCAGGTCAGGACACTCCGCGTGCACGTGCAGCAGCGTAGCAGCCAAATGAATATAGCGACAAGCGGGAAACAACGTGTGACTTACTCGCGGGGAATTTAAAGTGAAATGGAATTGTTTACAAAACCTAACTACACATCTCGATTCTCCGGCGTGGCAGTATTTTGGATTCAAGCCAAATCAACGAGGCGAACCAACGGACTTGAATGAGCCTGGCGGTGTGTCACATTTGTTTAAAAAAGGTAGCGACAAAAGCAGGCAATACCACGCATATACAATCAAAGATGCATTTGCCCGACAATGCAAACATGTCTACTTGAGCAGGTCTCCCTTGAAAAGGAGATCAATGATCTCAAGGGATACACCTGGATAAATAAAGGCTTGGAATGAAATGGTCACCAGACCCTCCTTTCACCCACACACTGACCTCCTTTTCCCCTCTCTCTCCAAGTGAGGTTCTTACCCTCATTACCTCTGCCCGCCCTACCACCTGTCCTCTGGACCCTATCCCTTCAAACCTCCTTCAGACTATCGCTCCTGATATTCTACCGTTTCTCACCCATTTCATCAACACTTCTCTAACTTCTGGTCACTTTCCAAACAGTCTCAAGGAGGCAAGAGTAAACCCTCTCCTAAAGAAACCCACTCTCAACCCGTCTGATGTTATAAACTACAGGCCTGTCTCTCTACTCCCGTTCCTGTCTAAAACACTTGAGCGCGCTGTCTTTAAACAACTCTCCTGTTATCTCCATCAGAACAACCTTCTGGATCCGCACCAGTCTGGTTTCAAGGCAGGTCACTCCACAGAAACTGCCCTCCTTGCTGTCACTGAGGAACTGCACACTGCTAAAGCAGCCTCCCTCTCCTCTGTAATCATCCTATTGGACCTGTCTGCTGCATTGGACACGGTGAACCATCAGATCCTCCTTCGCACTCTCCAAGAACTTGGAGTTTCAGGCTCTGCACTTTCCCTCCTCACCTCATACCTCAAAGACCGCACCTACAGGGTCACTTGGAGAGGGTCCGAGTCCGACCCTTGTCAATTAACTACAGGGGTCCCTCAGGGCTCGGTTCTTGGTCCCCTCCTCTTCTCCTTGTACACAAACTCGCTCGGATCGGTCATTAGCCCGCATGGTTTTTCATACCACTGCTTCGCTGACGACACCCAATTAATTCTGTCCTTTCCGCTCAGAGACCCAGGTCGTCGCACGCATCTCTGCTTGTCTAGCAGACATCTATCAGTGGATGTCTGCTCATCACCTCAAGCTCAACCTTGACAAGACTGAACTGCTTTTCCTTCCGGGAAAAGATTGTCCCACTCTTGACCTAACAATCAACATCAACACCTCTGTTGTTTCCCCGACACAGACTGCAAGGAATCTGGGGAACAACACACACACACACTAACATGAGGAACAACACACACACACACTAACATGAGGAACAACACACACACACTAACATGAGGAACAACACACACACACACTAACATGAGGAACAACACACACACACACTAACATGAGGAACAACACACACACACACTAACATGAGGAACAACACACACACACTAACATGAGGAACAACACACACACACACTAACGTGAGGAACAACACACACACACTAACGTGAGGAACAACACACACACTAACATGAGGAACAACACACACACTAACATGAGGAACAACACACACACTAACATGAGGAACAACACACACACACACACACACACACACACACACACACACACACACACACACACACACACACACACACACACACACACACACACACACACACACACACACACACACACACACACACACACACACACACACACACACACACACACACACACACGAGGAACAACACACACACACTAACATGAAGAATAACACACACACTAACATGAGGAACAACACACACACACTAACATGAGGAACAACACACACACACACTAACATGAGGAACAACACACACACACACTAACATGAGGAACAACACACACACACACACACACACACACACACACACACACACACACACACACACACACACACACACACACACACACACACACACACACACACACACACACACACACACACACACACACACACACACACACACACACACACTAACATGAGGAACAACACACACACACACTAACATGAGGAACGACACACACACACTAACATGAGGAACAACACACACACACACTAACGTGAGGAACAACACACACACACTAACGTGAGGAACAACACACACACACTAACGTGAGGAACAACACACACACTAACATGAGGAACAACACACACACTAACATGAGGAACAACACACACACTAACATGAGGAACAACACACACACTAACATGAGGAACAACACACACACACACACACACACACACACACACACACACACACACACACACACACACACACACACACACACACACACACACACACACACACACACACACACACACACACACACACACACACACACACACACACACACACACACACACACACACACACACACACACACGAGGAACAACACACACACACTAACATGAAGAATAACACACACACTAACATGAGGAACAACACACACACACTAACATGAGGAACAACACACACACACACTAACATGAGGAACAACACACACACACACTAACATGAGGAACAACACACACACACACACACACACACACACACACACACACACACACACACACACACACACACACACACACACACACACACACACACACACACACACACACACACACACACACACACACACACACACACACACACACACACACACACACACACACACACACACACACACACACACACACACACACACACACACGAGGAACAAACAGGAGTCATTTTGAAAGTCAATCTTTGGAGATGATCTGATAACTCAAGCTATGATGGGATGCATCTGCGCTCAGGACTGACCTGCTGACGTCGGGGAAGTGGACTGGGTAGAACAGGACTTCACATTTAGGCCGGATCAGCTGTTCCAGGTCTTTGGGTCGGTGGTCCGGGATCTTCTTCATGAAGGAGGAGATGGAGGAGAGGAAGGACTCCATGTTGAAGGAGGAGTTAAACACCACCGCGTCAGCCACCAGGCTAACAGGAAACAGGAAGAGACACCGCGTCAGCCACCAGGCTAACAGGAAACAGGAAGAGACACCGCGTCAAACAGGAAGAGACACCACGTCAGCCACCAGGCTAACAGGAAACAGGAAGAGACACCGCGTCAGCCACCAGGCTAACAGGAAACAGGAAGAGACACCACGTCAAACAGGAAGAGACACCGCGTCAGCCACCAGGCTAACAGGAAACAGGAAGAGACACCGCGTCAGCCACCAGGCTAACAGGAAACAGGAAGAGACACCGCGTCAAACAGGAAGAGACACCGCGTCAAACAGGAAGAGACACCGCGTCAGCCACCAGGCTAACAGGAAACACAACTATATTTATCAATCAAGCCTGATGAAATTAATCATCTAAATAAAATTCAAGACTGCCTCAAGGACTTAAAAACGTGGATGACGTTAAACTTTTTTGATGTTAAACACGACCAAAACTGAAGTTATTGTACTCGGCCTGAAGAATCTACGAAACAAATGATCTAAAGATATACTAACTATGGATGGCATTAATTTGGCCTCCAGTGAGACTGTAAGGAATCTTGGTGTTATATTTGATCAGGATTTATCCTTTAACGCCCACATAAAATCAATTTCAAGGACCGCCTACTTCCATCTATGTAACATTGCAAAAATCAGGCATATCTTGCCTCAAAACGATGCAGAGAAACTAGTCCATGCATTTGTTACTTCAAGGCTGGATTATTGTAACTCCTTATTATCAGGGTGTACCAAGAAGTCAGTCAAGTGGCTTCAGCTGATTCAAAATGCTGCAGCTCGTGTACTAACCAGAGTTAGGAAAAGGGACCACATTACTCCTGTTCTGGCTGCCTTACACTGGCTCCCTATAGAACACAGGATAGAATTTAAAATTCTTCTTCTCGCCTACAAAGCCCTTAATGGGCAGGCGCCATCTTACCTTAAAGAACTCATTATACCCTACTGTCCTACTAGGGCATTGCGTTCCAAGAATGCAGGGTTGTTGGTTGTTCCTAGAGTCTCTAAAAGTACAATGGGAGCCAGAGCCTTTTCTTATCAAGCTCCACATTTGTGGAATCAGCTTCCAGTTTGTGTTCGGGCGGCAGACACCCTATCCGTTTTTAAGAGTGCGCTTAAGACCTTCCTTTTTGATAAAGCTTATAGTTAGGACTGATTAGATTCAGCCCCTAGTTTTGCTGATATAGGCTTAGTTTGTCGGGGGACATCTGTGTGCTCTGCATGTGTGGCCATTAAGGAGGATTTCATCCTCCCAATATTATATTATCTAGTGGGCAGCCGTTTGGCTGACACTTTTAGGCACTGGCCACAGTTACTACTGTAACTAAGGTTCTAAGCCATGTAAGTACTGGCCATAGTTACTACTCTAACTACGGTTATATGCCGTGTGAGCACTGGCCATGGTTACTGCTGTAACTACGGCTCTGTGCTGTTCTCTTCTTTAGAAGCTAGTTAACTGGTCTTAAACATGTGTGTTATTTGACTTGATCTTGCTTGATCGTTAGCAGCAGCCGCTCAGCTAACGTCTTGCGTATACTGTTAAGCTTCTTTATTTTACCCAGCTAGGTGAAGGCAGTGCTCTCGCTCCTGCTCCCTCTACCGGTAATGCGGATGTAGCTACATCCCTTTTTCTGTTCGGCGAGTAGTAGCACCGCTCTACTCTTCCCGTTCAGCAGGTAGCTGGTGAAGGCTGTGTTCCCGCACCCGCTCCCGGCTACGCTGCATCTGGCATTCGTCTCTAACTCAACCAGTGAAGGCTGTGTTCCCGCACCCGCTCCCGGCTACGCTGCATCTGGCATTCGTCTCTAACTCAACCAGTGAAGGTAGTGTTCTCGCCCCCGCTCCTGGTAGACGCTGAACTGCCTCGTTTTTCCGTTAAGCAGGTAGCCGGTGAAGGCTGTGTTCCTGCACCCGCTCCCGGTTACGCTGCATTTGGCGTTCGTCTCTAACTCAACCAGTGAAGGCAGTTCTCGCCCCCCCCTCCTGGTAGACGCCAAACTGCCTCGGTTTTCCGTTGAGCAGGTTGCTGGTGAAGGCTGTGTTCCCGCACCCGCTCCCGGTTACGCTGCATCTGGCATTCGTCTCTAACTCAACCAGTGAAGGCAGTGTTCTCGCCCCCGCTCCTGGTAGACGCTGAACTGCCTCGCTTTTCCGTTAGGCAGGTAGCCGGTGAAAGCTGTGTTCCTGCACCCGCTCCCGGTTACGCTGCATCTGGCATTCGTCTCTAACTCAACCAGTGAAGGCAGTGTTCTCGCCCCCGCTCCTGGTAGACGCTGAACTGCCTCGTTTTTCCGTTAAGCAGGTAGCCGGTGAAGGCTGTGTTCCCGCACCCCCTCCCGGTTACGCTGCATCTGGCATTCGTCTCTAACTCAACCAGTGAAGGTAGTGTTCTCGCCCCCGCTCCTGGTAGACGCGGAACTGTCCTGTTTTTCCGTTAAGCAGGTAGCTGGTGAAGGCTGTGTTCCCGCACCCGCTCCCGGTTATGCTGCATCTGGCATTCGTCTCTAACTCAGCCGGCAGTGTTCTCGCCCCCGCTCCTGGTAGACGCTGAACTGCCGTGTTTATTAATCCAGCCAGGTGAAGGCAGTGCTCTCGCTCCCGCTCCCTCTGCTGGTAACGTGGGTGTAATTACATCCCTCTTTCTGTTCGGCGAGTAGCAGCAACGCTCTACTCTTTCCATTAAGCAGGTAGCTGGTGAAGGCTGTGTTCCCGCACTCGCTCCCGGCTACGCTGCATCTGGCTACCTACAGAATGGTTCATTCATGCAGCGCCTGTATGGCTTCTCTTGAGCCCGAGGACGGCCACGACCGCTGCCCCTCCTGCCTCGGCCGCCTCTGGCGGTCAGTGGGGACGAAATGTGAGCATCTGAGGGAGGTTCTCACGGTAAACGCCTGCATGAGCTGTAGCTGCATGCCTCAGGCGCTCAGAGTGGCTAGAATCACTGGGGTGGAACGTCTGGCAGCAGCCAACAGACACCTCTCCTTGTCACATCCTCCTCCAGATCAATTCGGCCGTTCCCGGCGACTTGAGGGAGCGATGGCTATGTGTGCTCCCCCCAATAGAAGGACTAGAAACAGGCTGTCCTCTAAAGTGGATCGGCTAGCTGCCGATAGGGGCATGATGAAGTCGCTCTTGGCCCTTCAGCCTGGGCCCGGTGTAGGGGCTGCTAGCGGGCCGCCTGTCCCCCCCCCCCCTCCTTCGGTTGACGCACCTCTGTATGAGGACGCCTTGTCGCTGGTACAGACTCGTCGCCAGACTCGTCGCCAGGCATGTAGGAGAGTCCTCCGTAGCGTACCAGTCGTGCCAGGGGAGCTGTTTAGGTCAGCTGCCCTGGAGGCACTGGAGCGTGCCGCCCAAGCTAGGCAGGCTAGGCAGCAGCTCTCGGGTCTTCGCAGGCCTGTGCTCCCAGCAGGCCCAGGGGCCGCTCTAGCAGCCGCACTCAGCCGCCGGATTACAGGGGTGGTCTGCAGAAGTCTTAGCGGCCCACTCAACCGCCTCCCAATTACTTTCGTGCCCCAGGTCGCCCGCTTTCCAGGCGGCCTCGTGCCCCAGAGCCTTACCGGCGCCCCCCAAGAGGCTCCAGGGGCCGGGGGGCTGGGCCCTGAAATCCCGGGGGCGGTCGTCGGCTGCTTTCCCAGCAGCAGCTCAGTTACTGGGCGGTCTGTACTTTCGTCCCTTGGGTGGTTTTCACCTTAACCCAGGGGTACGGACCGCAGCTCCGGCCCCTAGCCTTCGGCTGGGTCTAATTGACAGTCGTCAGCGATCCGGCAGGGGCCCTAGCTCTGGCCCAAGAGTTGTCCGTCCTTCTGTCCAAGGACGCAATCAAGCCAGTAAGACCCTCTGCTTATCCCAGGGGGTTCTACTCGCCGTACTTTCTCGTGAGCAAGAAAGTCGGCGGATTTCGCCCGATCTTGGACCTCAGAGGAATCAATAGATTCCTGAAGGTGCTGCCATTCTATATGCTGACCACTGCATATGCACAGGTGGAGTGGTTCTCAACCGTGGACTTGAGGGATGCCTACTTCCACGTGGGCCGGGCAAGAGGGTGCCTTATATTCAGTTCCTCCGGCCCTTGGGCAGACTGGCAGCTGCCTCGGCCGCTGGGCCCTTAGGCCCCCTGTCGTTGCGCCCCATGCAGATGTGGCTGAACAGCCTTCAATTTGGCGCCAAGTGGCACAGGCACAGGGAAGTCAGGGTGTCGCAGCATTGCCTCCACTCTCTGTCACGCTGGAGGGGCAGGGCCTATCTCCTGGTGGGCGTGCCCATGGGCGCCATCCCATCCCGCCAGGAGACCATCACCATAGGTGCATGTCTCTCAGGGTGGGGTGCAGTGCAGCAGGGCAGGACCGTTCAGGGTCAGCGGTCTGCCCAGGAGAGTGCGCGCCAAGTCAACGTGCTAGAGCTTCGGGCTGTGCAGCTTGCACTCACGCACTTTCTACCCCAACTGGGGGGCAAGAATGTGCGTGTTCCTTGGGGACAGCATGTACGTTGTTGCTAGACAACAGTCCCTTCTAGATAGTGGACGTTCTCACTCCACTCTGAATTTATGTGGCTGCGATTTCTGCTCGACATGTTCAGCCACCAGGCTAACAGGAAACAGGAAGAGACACCGCGTCAGCCACCAGGCTAACGGGAAACAGGAAGAGACACCGCGTCAAACAGGAAGAGACACCGCGTCAAACAGGAAGAGAAATCGCGTCAGCCACCAGGCTAACAGGAAACAGGAGGAGACACCGCGTCAAACAGGAAGAGACACCGCGTCAAACAGGAAGAGACACCGCGTCAAACAGGAAGAGACACCGCATCAGCCACCAGGCTAAGAGGAAACAGGAGGAGACACCGCGTCAAACAGGAAGAGACACCGCGTCAAACAGGAAGAGACACCGCGTCAAACAGGAAGAGACACCGCATCAGCCACCAGGCTAACAGGAAACAGGAAGATACACCACGTCAAACAGGAAGAGACACCGCGTCAAACAGGAAGAGACACCGTGTCAAACAGGAAGAGACACCGCGTCAAACAGGAAGAGACACCGTGTCAAACAGGAAGAGACACCGCGTCAAACAGGAAGAGACACCGAGTCAGCCACCAGGCTAACAGGAAACAGGAAGAGACACCGCGTCAGCCACCAGGCTAACAGGAAACAGGAAGAGACACCACGGCAGCCACCAGGCTAACAGGAAACAGGAAGAGACACCGCGTCAAACAGGAAGAGACACCGCGTCAGCCACCAGGCTAACAGGAAACAGGAAGAGACACCGCGTCAGCCACCAGGCTAACAGGAAACAGGAAGAGACACCGCGTCAGCCACCAGGCTAACAGGAAACAGGAAGAGACACCACGTCAGCCACCAGGCTAACAGGAAACAGGAAGAGACACCGCGTCAAACAGGAAGAGACACCGCGTCAGCCACCAGGCTAACAGGAAACAGGAAGAGACACCGCGTCAGCCACCAGGCTAACAGGAAACAGGAAGAGACACCACGTCAGCCACCAGGCTAACAGGAAACAGGAAGAGACACCGCGTCAAACAGGAAGAGACACCGCGTCAGCCACCAGGCTAACAGGAAACAGGAAGAGACACCGCGTCAGCCACCAGGCTAACAGGAAACAGGAAGAGACACCGCGTCAGCCACCAGGCTAACAGGAAACAGGAAGAGACACCACGTCAGCCACCAGGCTAACAGGAAACGGGAAGAGACACCGCGTCAGCCACCAGGCTAACAGGAAACAGGAAGAGACACCGCGTCAGCCACCAGGCTAACAGGAAACAGGAAGAGACACCGCGTCAAACAGGAAGAGACAGAGAGACACACAGGAAGACACACGGGAAGAGACACAGCGACACACGGGAAGAGACACAGAGACACACAGGAAGAGACACAGAGACACACGGGAAGAGACACAGAAAGAGACACAGAGACACACAGAGACACACAGAGAGACAGAGACACACAGGAAGAGACACAGAGACCCACAGGAAGAGACACAGAGACACACAGGAAGAGACACACAGGAAGAGACACAGAGACACACAGGAAGAGACACAGAGACACACAGGAAGAGACACACAGGAAGAGACACAGGAAGAGACACAGAGACACAGGAAGAGACACACAGGAAGAGACACAGGAAGAGACACACAGGAAGAGACACACAGGAAGAGACACACAGGAAGAGACACCGAGACACAGAGAAACACAGGAAGAGACACAGAGACACACAGGAAGAGACACAGAGACACACAGAGACACACAGGAAGAGACACAGAGACACACAGGAAGAGACACAGAGACACACAGGAAGAGACACAGAGACACAGAGACACAGGAAGAGACACAGGAAGAGACACAGAGACACACAGGAAGAGACACCAAGACACACAGGAAGAGACACAGAGACACACAGGAAGAGACACAGAGACACACAGGAAGAGACACAGAGACACACAGGAAGAGACACAGAGACACAGGAAGAGACACAGAGACACACAGGAAGAGACACAGAGACACAGGAAGAGACACAGGAAGAGACGAAGAGACACAGGAAGAGACACAGAGACAAACAGGAAGAGACACACAGGAAGAGACACAGAGACACACAGAGACACATAGACACACAGAGACACATAGACACACAGGAAGAGACACAGAGACACACAGAGACACACAGGAATACACACAGAGACACAGAGACACACAGAGACACACAGAGACACAGAGAGACACAGAGAGAGACACAGAGACACAGGGACACAGAGAGACACACAGAGACGCAGGGACACAGAGACACACAGAGACACAGAGAGACACAGAGACACACAGGAAGAGACACAGAGACACACAGGAAGAGACACAGAGACACACAGGAAGAGACACACAGGAAGAGACACAGAGACACAGGAAGAGACACAGAGACACAGGAAGAGACACACAGGAAGAGACACAGGAAGAGACACACAGGAAGAGACACACAGGAAGAGACACACAGGAAGAGACACCGAGACACAGAGAAACACAGGAAGAGACACAGAGACACACAGGAAGAGACACAGAGACACACAGAGACACACAGGAAGAGACACAGAGACACACAGGAAGAGACACAGAGACACACAGGAAGAGACACAGAGACACAGGAAGAGACACAGGAAGAGACACAGAGACACACAGGAAGAGACACCAAGACACACAGGAAGAGACACAGAGACACACAGGAAGAGACACAGAGACACACAGGAAGAGACACAGAGACACACAGGAAGAGACACAGAGACACAGGAAGAGACACAGAGACACACAGGAAGAGACACAGAGACACAGGAAGAGACGAAGAGACACAGGAAGAGACACAGAGACAAACAGGAAGAGACACACAGGAAGAGACACAGAGACACACAGAGACACATAGACACACAGAGACACATAGACACACAGGAAGAGACACAGAGACACACAGAGACACACAGGAATACACACAGAGACACAGAGACACACAGAGACACACAGAGACACAGAGAGACACAGAGAGAGACACAGAGACACAGGGACACAGAGAGACACACAGAGACGCAGGGACACAGAGACACACAGAGACACAGAGAGACACAGAGACACACAGGAAGAGACACAGAGACACACAGGAAGAGACACAGACATACACGGGAAGAGACACAGAGACACACAGGAAGAGACACAGAGACACACAGAGACACACAGGAAGAGACACAGAGACACACAGGAAGAGACACAGAGACACAGAGACACACAGGAAGAGACACAGAGACACAGAGGAAGAAACTCGTTCACCAATCATCTCACAGACTCGTTAACCAATCACAGCCTCACCGACTCGTTCACCAATCATCTCACAGCCTTGTTAACCAATAACAGCCTCACAGACTCGTTCACCAATCATCTCACAGCCTTGTTAACCAATCACAGCCTCACAGACTCGTTCACCAATCATCTCACAGCCTTGTTAACCAATCACAGCCTCACAGACTCGTTCACCAATCATCTCACAGACTCGTTAACCAATCACAGCCTCACAGACTCGTTCACCAATCATCTCACAGCCTTGTTAACCAATCACAGCCTCACAGACTCGTTCACCAATCATCTCAAAGCCTTGTTAACCAATCACAGCCTCACAGACTCGTTCACCAATCATCTCACAGCCTTGTTAACCAATCACAGCCTCACAGACTCGTTCACCAATCATCTCACAGACTCGTTAACCAATCACAGCCTCACAGACTCGTTCACCAATCATCTCAAAGCCTTGTTAACCAATCACAGCCTCACAGACTCGTTCACCAATCATCTCACAGCCTTGTTAACCAATCACAGACTCGTTCACCAATCATCTCACAGACTCGTTAACCAATCACAACCTCACAGTCAGACAGGTCTTTATTTGCTTCCTTTAGTCGGACACTAATAAACCCAAATGTAGTTTTTGTTTACCACGAGAGAACCTGGTTGTATCCGTACTGGAAGTCTCTCTGCTGGTCTTTACGGACCGGGTACACCAGCTGGTTCTCATGGAAGTACAGAACCTTCTTCAGCCGGGCCAGGTCCGGTCTGAGAGCCACCAGCTCACACAGGTTCAGCACCGAGCTGCAGAACAGGACCCTGAGGGGACAGAGACACACAGGTTCAGCATCGAGCTGTAGAACAGGACCCTGAGGGGACAGAGACACACAGGTTCAGCACCGTGCTGCAGAACAGGACCCCGAGGGGACAGAGACACACAGGTTCAGCACCGAGCTGCAGAACAGGACCCTGAGGGGACAGAGACACACAGGTTCAGCATCGAGCTGTAGAACAGGACCCTGAGGGGACAGAGACACACAGGTTCAGCACCGAGCTACAGAACAGGACCCTGAGGGGACAGAGACACACAGGTTCAGCACCGAGCTGCAGAACAGGACCCTGAGGGGACAGAGACACACAGGTTCAGCACCGAGCTGCAGAACAGGACCCTGAGGGGACAGAGACACACAGGTTCAGCACCGAGCTGCAGAACAGGACCCTGAGGGGACAGAGACACGCAGGTTCAGCATCGAGCTGCAGAACAGGACCCTGAGGGGACAGAGACATGCAGGTTCAGCACCGAGCTGCAGAACAGGACCCTGAGGGGACAGAGACACGCAGGTTCAGCACCGAGCTGCAGAACAGGACCCTGAGGGGACAGAGACACGCAGGTTCAGCACCGAGCTGCAGAACAGGACCCTGAGGGGACAGTGACACACAGGTTCAGCACCGAGGTGCAGAACAGGACCCTGAGGGGACAGAGACACACAGGTTCAGCACCGAGCTGCAGAACAGGACCCTGAGGGGACAGAGACACACAGGTTCAGCACCGAGCTGCAGAACAGGACCCTGAGG
>JAPTMU010000162.1:293204-310241 GCA_028583405.1 Pogonophryne albipinna
GTTTACATAAACAATGACTGGTGTTCACAGTCAAACTGTAGACAGTTACTGCTCCCCTTACATCGAAGCTCTGACGGTCATATGCCGACCTGTCTACCTCCCTAGAGAGCTAACTGTAGTAACTATCACAGCTGTTTATATACCTCCAGACGCTAATACTAGCTTAGCCCTCACCCACCTCCATACTGCCATTAGCAAACTGCAGCAGGCTCACCCTGATGGAGTACACATTGTCGCTGGTGATTTTAACCGGGCATCCTTAAAGACTGTTCTTCCAAAATTCAGCCAATATGTGAAAAGTGCCACCAGAGAGAGAAACATACTAGATCATGTTTACTGCAACATCAAGCAGGCATACAAAGCAGTGGCACAGCCACATGTCGGCCAGTCAGACATCTGTCACTGCATCTCATTCCAGCCTACGCCCCCATCAGGAGACAATCAAAGCCCACAACACATTGACACCTGGCCTGATGACGCCCTCTCTAGGTTACAGGACTGCTTCAGTAGCGCAGAGTGGAGCATATTTGAAAACCAATCAATCAATCAATCAATCAATGTTTATTTATATAGCCCAATATCACAAATGTTACATTTGTCTCAGTGGACTTCACAGTTTGTACAAAATATCAGTATGACAATACGACACCCTCTGTCCTTAGACCCTCACATCGTACAAGGAAAAACTTCCGAAGAAAACCCACATTTTAAAGGGAAAAATGGGAGAAACCTCAGGGAGAGCAACAGAGGAGGGATCCCTCTCCCAGGACGGACAGACGTGCAATAGATGCCGTGTGTAAATTGAAATGATAATACATTTGCAACATAGGTAGTCCAAATGTTTGGAAATGCATGTGTGTATAATAGGAAGATGAATCCACGAGGATATCCATCCAGGACCTATGATCCATGACCACAGCCACGACTCAAGATCCAGGGCTCGCGATGCAGGACACAGGACCGCAGGATCATCCATGACTCCGGATCCCAGCGTATATAGACACCAAAAAGAAAGAAATTTGGGGAAGCTGGGTTAATCGGAACATGAGAGTACACAGGTATAGACAGAGAGAAGGAAGAAGTAAGATGTCCCCCGACAAACTAAGCCTATCAGCAAAACTAGGGGCTGAATCTAATCAGCCCTAACTATAAGCTTTATCAAAAAGGAAGGTCTTAAGCGCACTCTTAAAAACGGATAGGGTGTCTGCCGCCCGAACACAAACTGGAAGCTGATTCCACAAATGTGGAGCTTGATAAGAAAAGGCTCTGGCTCCCATTGTACTTTTAGAGACTCTAGGAACAACCAACAACCCTGCATTCTTGGAACGCAATGCCCTAGTAGGACAGTAGGGTATAATGAGTTCTTTAAGGTAAGATGGCGCCTGCCCATTAAGGGCTTTGTAGGCGAGAAGAAGAATTTTAAATTCTATCCTGTGTTCTATAGGGAGCCAGTGTAAGGCAGCCAGAACAGGAGTAATGTGGTCCCTTTTCCTAACTCTGGTTAGTACACGAGCTGCAGCATTTTGAATTAGCTGAAGCGACTTGACTGACTTCTTGGTACACCCTGATAATAAAGAGTTACAATAATCCAGCCTTGAAGTAACAAATGCATGGACTAGTTTCTCTGCATCGTTTTGAGGCAAGATATGCCTGATTTTTGCAATGTTACGTAGATGGAAGTAGGCGGTCCTTGAAATTGATTTTATGTGGGCGTTAAAGGATAAATCCTGATCAAATATAACACCAAGATTCCTTACAGTCTCACTGGAGGCCAAATTAATGCCATCCATAGTTAGTATATCTTTAGATAATTTGTTTCTTAGATTCTTCGGGCCAAGTACAATAACTTCAGTTTTGGTCGTGTTTAACATCAAAAAGTTTAAGGTCATCCACGTTTTTAAGTCCTTGAGGCAGTCTTGAATTTTATTTAGATGATTAATTTCATCAGGCTTGATTGATAAATATAGTTGAGTATCATCTGCATAACAATGAAAATTTACAGAATGATTCCTTATAATATTGCCTAACGGAAGCATATATAATGTGAACAAAATAGGTCCGAGCACTGAGCCCTGTGGCACTCCATGGCTAACTTTGGTTTGCGTGGAAGATTCATCATTGACACGTACAAACTGAGAGCGTTCAGATAGATAGGACCTAAACCAGCCTAAAGCAGTTCCCTGTATGCCAACTAAGTGCTCTAGTCTTTGCAATAAGATATCATGATCGATAGTATCAAATGCAGCACTGAGATCGAGCAAAACAAGAATAGAGACAAGTCCCTTGTCTGAGGCTATTAGAATGTCATTTGTGACTTTAACCAGAGCTGTCTCTGTGCTATGATGTGTTCTAAAGCCAGACTGAAAATCTTCAAATAAATCATTGTTTTTTAAGTAATCACACAACTGTTTTGCGACCGCTTTCTCAAGAATTTTTGAGAGGAACGGAAGATTAGAAATAGGTCTATAATTGGCTAAAACCTCTGGATCGAGGTTGTGCTTTTTAAGAAGCGGTTTTATCACTGCTACTTTGAATGATTGTGGAACATAGCCTGATAATAAAGACATATTCATAATATTTAATAAAGAAGTGCCAATTAATGGAAAAACTTCCTTCAACAGCTTAGTTGGAATTGGGTCTAACATACACGTTGATGGTTTAGAAGAGAGAATCATTGAATTTAATTGTTCAAGGTTAATGGCTGAAAAGCATTCTAGTTTACTATCTAGTGTAATATTAGAACTTACGTTTCCGGGAGCTGTTGATAACACTATACTGGTCAAAGGCAAGAGGTCATTAATTTTGTTTCTAAGAGTAACAATTTTATCGTTAAAAAAGCACATAAAATCATTACTACTGAGTGCTATGGGAATAGAAGGCTCAATCGAGCTGTGGCTCTCTGTCAGCCTGGCTACAGTGCTGAAAAGAAATCTTGCATTATTCTTATTCTCATCTATTAATGAAGAGTAGTAGGCTGCTCTCGCTTTACGCAGTGCTTTCTTATATTCATTGAGAGTAATATGCCAAATTAAACGAGATTCTTCAAGTTTAGTGGAACGCCATATCCTTTCAAGTTGTCTCGACTTTTGCTTTATTTTGCGGGTTTCGGCATTATGCCATGGAGCTAATCTATGTTGTTTTATTTTCTTCTTTTTCAAAGGAGCAACAGAGTCTAATTTTATTCGCAGCGCATCTGTAGCACTATCAACAACATGATCAATTTGGGGTGGTGTACATTTTGTATAAGCTTCCTCCCTTACATGCAGACATGCTATCGAGTTAAATATTGGTGGAATCTCTTCCTTAAATTTGGCTATAGCACTAACAGATAGGTTTCTGCTGCAGGAGCTTTTGACTAATGCTTTGTAGTCTAGTAACAGTACTTCAAAAGTTACTAAGAAATGGTCAGATAAAGCAGGATTATGCGGTTCGACTAATAGTTGCTCAATTTCAATACCATAAGTCAGAACAAGGTCGAGAGTGTGATTATAGCAGTGGGTTGGTTTATTTACACTCTGACAGAAACCAACAGAATCTAATATAGAGTTAAATGCAACAGTAAGGCTATTTTTATCATCGTCAACATGAATATTAAAGTCACCTACGATAATTACTTTATCTGTTTTAAGAACCAAAGTTGATAAAAACTCAGAGAATTCTGATAAGAATTCTGAATAAGGACCTGGTGCGCGGTACACTGTAACAAATAAGATTGGCTGCAAAGTTTTCCAGGTCGGATGCGTAAGACTAAAAACGAGACTTTCAAAGGAGGTATAATTTAATTTTGGTTTAGTATTGATAAGTAAACTTGAGTCAAAGATTGCTGCAACTCCACCTCCTCGGCCCACGCCTCGGGCAATATGAGTATTGATATGGCTGGGTGGAGTGGCCTCATTTATGCTGACATATTCTTCATGTCTCAACCAAGTTTCAGTGAGACAGCATATATCAATATTATAATCTGATATTAAATCATTTACCAATATTGCTTTAGATGCTAGAGATCTTATGTTTAAGAGACCACATTTAATATTCCTGTTTTGTTGCACTGTAGTAGTTGTTACATTTACTTTTATTAGGTTATTATGTATGACACCTCTATTAGGTTTTACCTTTAATTGTCCTTGGGCAGACACACACACCGCTAATATTGGGTATTTTATTGGGTTCGGGATTCCTATGGATGACTGCCTAGGAGAGAGCGCAGAGAAGCGTGTAAGACTGCGACTCCGCCTCCTGGTCTCAACTCCAGTTTGTCATGGATTAAGTCCACAAAGCCCTGAAATGTTTGCCGAAATGAGATCTGCACCTTCCAAAGTAGGATGAATGCCGTCTCTCTTAATCAGACCAGGTTTTCCCCAGAAGGCTGTCCAATTATTTACGAAGCCCACATTGTTTGCTGGGCACCACCAAGACAACCAGCGCTGAAATGATGACATGCGGCTATACATGTCATCATTGATCAGATTGGGGAGGGGACCAGAGAATATTACGGTGTCCGACATTGTTTTAGCATAACTACACACCGACTCCACATTAAGTTTGGTGCATTCTGATTGGCGTAAACGAACATCATTACCACCGACGTGAATAACAATCCTACTGTATTTACGTTTATTTTTAGCCAGCAGTTTAAGATGCGCCTCAACGTCGCCCGCTCTGGCCCCCGGAATGCATGTGACTGTGGAGGCTTCGGTCTCTAAATTCACGTATCTCATAATAGAGCTACCAATAACCAGAGTTGGCTTCTCAGCGGGTGTCTCGCTGAGTGGGGAATATCTGTTAGATACGTGAACGGGTTGGTGGGGACCTGCGGGTTTCGCGTTATGCCCCTTCTGAACAGTCACCCAGTCTCCCTGCTGCTCGGGAGTTGCCGGGGGACGGCTAAGAGGAGCTACCTTTTGCCGGTCCGCACCGGCTAACATGGGCTTTACTGTAGCTGAGTTACTTTCTAAGATGCGGAGCCGGGCTTCTATGGCTATGATTCCCGCCTCCAACCTAACAACTATACTACATTTAACACATGTATCGGTACCAGTAAAGGAGGTAGGGAAGTAACCAAACATGAGACAGTTAGAGCAGGAAATAGCACCCGAGGGTGGGGAAAGAGCCATGGCTAGCTATCAAGCTAAAGTAGCTACCGTTAGCAAACCCGAAAAGAGTGTAGGCAACTGTGGAGTTACAGTCGCTAAGAGAAGGAGAGTTGTGAGTGCTTAAGCTGTAGTAACGTGTGATTACAACGTCAGGCAGTTGCCGTGATCAAGAGTTTTAAAACGATCGATTAAGTTAAGATAATAAGCTATCAGCAGCAGAACAGGCACACGGGATACCCGGAGATGACAATGACAACAACAACCGGAAGTTACAACATGCTTACCGCAATAGTGGTCCGTGTAGCAACAACGTTCTGAACAAGGCCTCAAGACCTCAGTGACTACACCCAAGCTGTACTCTCCTACATCTCATTCTGTGCTGGGAACGTTACTGTGAGGAAACGAACCAGAGTTTTCCCTAATCAGAAACCCTGGATGACAGGCGAAGTGCAGCTTCTCATCAGAGAGTGCAACGCCACTTTCAGATCAGGGGACAGAGATAAGTACAGCACTGCTAGAGGAAATCTCAAGAGGGGAATCAAAGCTGCTAAGGAGAAAGATTGAGGGTCACATCTCAGATAACAACCCACGGCAAATATGGCAGGGAATACAGAACCTCACAAATTACCAGGGCAGAATCACTACAACAGTCCATTCTGACGCCTTGCTAGCAGAAGAATTAAACAGTTTCTTTGCACGGTTTGAGGCAGACAGACAAACAGCGCCCCCTCCAGTCTACAGCAGCACCTCACTAACACTTCATCAACACCAAGTGAGACGAGAACTGAGGTTAGTGAACCCCAGGAAAGCTGCAGGACCTGACGCTGTACCTGGGAAGGTACTTGTGTCATGTGCAGACCAACTATCTGAGATTTTGTCCAGGATTTTCAATCTCTCCCTGACCCAAGCCATCATCCCATCACGCTTCAAATCAGCAATCATAATCCCCGCCCCCAAAAACAACAGCAGCCTAAATGACTTCAGGCCCATTGCCCCAACATCGGTGGTTATGAAATGCTTTGAGCGGCTGGTCTCACATCACATCAAGGCCTGCCTCCCCCCAGCCTTCGATCCTCATCAGTTTGCCTTCAGGCCAAACCGCTCCACGGAGGATGCCATTGCCATAACCCTCCACACCACACTAAGCCACCTGGAACATCCAGGGAACTATGCTAGGCTTCTCTTCATAGATTACACCTTCAACACCATCATGCCTGACGTCCTCATCAATACACTTCTTGTCCTCCACCTGCCCCCCTCCACCTGTGCCTGGATAAAGGATTTCCTCTCAAACAGACCACAATGTGTGAAACTGGGCTCCCATCTCTCTTCCACCCTAACACTCAGCACTGGCTCTCCCCAGGGCTGTGTGCTGAGTCCACTCCTGTATGCCTTATACACGCATGACTGCTCTCCCACCTACCCTTCAAACACCATCATTAAATATGCAGACGACACCACCGTCATCGGGCTCGTCTCAGGAGGTGATGAGACAGCCTATAGAGAGGAGGTCCGGAAACTGACGGAGTGGTGCGCGGTCAACAACCTACTGCTTGACTCAATAAAAACTAAAGAAATCATCATCCATTTCAGGAGAACTAGCATAGACCACGCCCCCCTCTACATTAACGGGGACTGTGTAGAGAGGGTGCCTTCGTTTACATTACTGGGAGTCCACATCTCCCAGGAGCTCACCTGGTCCACAAACACCACGGCAGTGATAAAGAAGGCCCAGCAGCGACTGCTCAGAAAGAACCATCTGAACCAGAAGCTGCTGGTGACCTTCTATCGCTCTACAGTTGAGAGCGTCCTCACATACTGCATCTCTGCTTGGTATGCAGGGTGCTCGGCTGCCGACAGGAAGGCTCTGCAGAGGGTCATTAACACGGCCCAGAGGATTATTGGCTGCCCTCCCTGGAAGACATCACCAGCTCTCGCTGCCTCAGGAGGACCAGCTCCATCCTGAAGGACTCATCCCACCCAGCCCGTCATCTGTTCGACCTGCTGCCCTCGGGCCGGCGCTACCGTTCACTGAAAGCCTGCACCTCCAGACTCACAAACAGGTTATTCCCATGGGCCATTAGGACATTAAACACACAAAAATAACCCCCCATATCCCCACTGTGCAATAATCATGATCTGTCTCTATGTATACACTGTAATATTTATCATATATATTTGATCATAATTCTATTTTATTTATTTATTAATCCTGGTCATCTACATGACCATCCGAAGCTGTGTGCGCTACTTGCTGGTCGAAACTGTCAGACCTTTTAATCTGTGTTTTAATATGTCTGTTTTTAAAGCACTCGCTGGAGCAGTGACTATAAATCTCGTTGTATTCTGTACATGACAATAAAAGCTTTTGAACTTTGAGGATCAAAGCCACAGAGCTGCACCTGCAAGGTGAATACAGCTGGTAACAGAACAAGTGTTTGAATGCGTACATTAACAGCTTTATGATATCACTGCCCGTCTAAGACACCATCTGACTTTCATTACATTTGACTCGAGTGTTTCCTCAACTTAATGTGTTGCTTAAAATAATCCTTCTGCATCCAGTCTGTGACACTGTGAGTGTTGCACGGCCAGATACGGCTCAGCTGACTCAGATCAGGAGATATATGATACATTATGAAGTGATATGCCGCGGACTGTACTTAATGTTACTCTGATCCGGTTACTGATGTTGTGGCAGATATTTCAGTAAGCTTTCTTAACGCTAATGTTATAATAGTCAGATTGCTCTGAAGATGGAGGTGATATTCTATTCATGTTCACGTTCACACAGTCGGTGATTGTTGCCGGCCGTCTTTCCTGCAACGGCAGCTTTTCTGTATTTCCTTTCTCCTGTAATATGACTTGATCGCTTTAAACTCCGCACACTGAGCTCTGATTGGTCAGCAGGCGGTGCTTTCACTGAGTTGATCTCTTAGCTCTTAATGTTATAATAGTCAGATTGCTCTGAAGATGGAGGTGATATTCTATTCATGTTCACACATTAATTGTAAATTAATTTATTATTAAATTGTTGCCTGGCAACGCAATCACGCAACGGCACGTCCATTAATTCCACAACCACACACGTGGATTAACATCGATTTAATACATTAATGTAGCCTTTGTTTCTGCTCAAAGAGGTGTCGACCAGCTGGGGCAACAAGGAAATCGGGGAAATCGAGTGTGACTATTAAAAAATAAATAATTATTATATTAATATTGACAATAACAACCGACCGTCGGGGAGCGTTCTCATGGCGTCTATTATCAACGCTATGGGAGGTCTATGAAGGTCTATGGGACGCCCTGCCCATTGAAAACTGACTCTCAAGGGGTACCCTGTCCGTAATAGAGTGACGGGGAGGGGCCCTGACCGACCGTCAACATGTGACGGGGAGGGGCCCTGACCGACCGTCAACATGTGACGGGTTGGGGCCCTGACCGAGGGTCAACATGTGACGGGTTGGGGCCCTGACCGACCGTCAACATGTGACGAGGAGAGGCCCTGACCCACCGTCAACATGTGACGGGTTGGGGCCCTGACCGACCGTCAACATGTGACGGGGAGGGGCCCTGACCGACCGTCAACATGTGACGGGGAGGGGCCCTGACCCACCGTCAACATGTGACGGGTTGGGGCCCTGACCGACCGTCAACATGTGACGGGGAGGGGCCCTGACCGACCGTCAACATGTGACGGGGAGGGGCCCTGACCGACCGTCAACATGTGACGGGTTGGGGCCCTGACCGACCGTCAACATGTGACGGGGAGGGGCCCTGACCCACCGTCAACATGTGACGGGTTGGGGCCCTGACCGACCGTCAACATGTGACGGGGAGGGGCCCTGACCGACCGTCAACATGTGACGGGTTGGGGCCCTGACCGACCGTCAACATGTGACGGGTTGGGGCCCTGACCCTCCGTCAACATGTGACGGGGAGGGGCCCTGACCGTCCGTCAACATGTGACGGGGAGGGGCACTGACTGACCGTCAACATGTGACGGGGAGGGGCCCTGACCGACCGTCAACATGTGACGGGGAGGGGCCCTGACCGACCGTCAACATGTGACGGGGAGGGGCCCTGACCGACCGTCTCTTTCACACACTTTTGTCTGGGCCATAAATCAAACTTTCTTTCTTAGGGTTAGTTACTATTATTCCCACTTACAGACAACATCATACTACAATATAATACTCAAGATGGACAACTGTGTGTGAGAGAGAGAGAATGATAGTGTGAGAGAGAGAGAATGATAGTGAGAGAGAGAATGATAGTGTGAGAGAGAGAGAATGATAGTGAGAGAGAGAGAGAGAATGATAGTGTGAGAGAGAGAATGATAGAGAGAGAGAGAGAATGTGAGAGAGAGAGAGAATGATAGTGAGAGAGAATGATAGTGTGATAGAGAGAGAGAATGATAGTGTGAGAGAGAGAATGATAGTGTGCGAGAGAGAGAATGTGAGAGAGAGAGAGAATGATAGTGTGAGAGAGAGAGAATGATAGTGAGAGAGAGAGAATGATAGTGTGCGAGAGAGAGAATGATAATGTGCGAGAGAGAGAATGTGAGAGAGAGAGAGAATGATAGTGTGAGAGAGAGAGAGAATGATAGTGAGAGAGAGAGAATGATAGTGTGTGAGAGAGAGAATGATTGTGAGAGAGAGAGAATGATAGTGTGCGAGAGAGAGAATGATAGTGAGAGAGAATGATAGAGAGTGAGAGAGAGAATGATAGTGTGTGAGAGAGAGAATGATAGTGTGAGAGAGAGAATGATAGTGAGAGAGAGAATGATATAGAGAGAGAGAGAATGATAGAGAGAGAGAGAATGATAGTGAGAGAGAGAATGATAGTGAGAGAGAGAGAATGATAGAGAGAGAGAATGATAGTGAGAGAGAGAGAGAATGATAGAGAGAGAGAATGATAGTGAGAGAGAATGATAGTGTGAGAGAGAGAGAATGATAGTGAGAGAGAGAGAGAATGATAGTGTGAGAGAGAGAGAGAATGATAGTGAGAGAGAGAGAGAATGATAGTGTGCGAGAGAGAGAATGATTGTGAGAGAGAGAGAATGATAGTGTGCGAGAGAGAGAATGATAGTGTGCGAGAGAGAGAATGATAGTGTGAGAGAGAGAGAGAGAATGATAGTGAGAGAGAATGATAGAGAGTGAGAGAGAGAATGATAGTGTGTGAGAGATAATGATAGTGTGAGAGAGAGAATGATAGTGAGAGAGAGAATGATAGTGTGAGAGAGATAATGATAGTGTGAGAGAGAGAATGATAGTGAGAGAGAGAATGATAGTGAGAGAGAATGATAGAGAGTGAGAGAGAGAATGATAGTGTGAGAGAGATAATGATAGTGTGAGAGAGAGAATGATAGTGAGAGAGAGAATGATAGTGTGTGAGAGAGAAAATGATAGAGAGAGAGAATGATAGTGAGAGAGATGGAATGATAGTGTGAGAGAGAGAATGATAATGATAGAGAGAGAGAGAATGATAGTGTGAGAGAGAGAATGATAGTGTGTGAGAGAGAGAATGATGGATAGAGAGAGAGAGAGAGAATGATAGTGAGAGAGAGAGAGAATGATAGTGAGAGAGAGAGAGAATGATAGTGAGAGAGAGAGAATGATAGTGAGAGAGAGAGAATGATAGTGTGAGAGAGAATGATAGAGTGAGAGAGAGAGAATGATAGTGAGAGAGAGAATGATAGTGTGAGAGAGAGAGAATGATAGTGTGAGAGAGAGAGAATGATAGTGTGAGAGAGAGAGAATGATAGTGAGAGAGAGAGAGAATGATAGTGTGAGAGAGAGACAATGATAGTGTGTGAGAGAGAGAGAGAATGATAGTGTGAGAGAGAGAGAGAATGATAGTGTGAGAGAGAGAGAATGATAGTGTGAGAGAGAGAATGATAGTGTGAGAGAGAGAATGATAGTGAGAGAGAGAGAATGATAGTGTGAGAGAGAGAATGATAGTGTGAGAGAGAGAATGATAGTGTGAGAGAGAGAATGATAGTGTGAGAGAGAGAGAGAATGATAGTGTGAGAGAGAGAATGATAGTGAGAGAGAGAGAATGATAGTGTGAGAGAGAGAGAGAATGATAGTGTGAGAGAGAGAGAGAATGATAGTGTGAGAGAGAATGATAGTGAGAGAGAGAGAGAATGATAGTGTGAGAGAGAGAGAGAATGATAGTGTGAGAGAGAGAATGATAGTGTGTGAGAGAGAGAGAATGATAGTGAGAGAGAGAGAGAATGATAGTGTGAGAGAGAGAGAATGATAGCGTGAGAGAGAGAATGATAGTGTGAGAGAGAGAGAGAATGATAGAGAGAGAGAGAGAGAGAGAGAGAGAGAATGATAGAGAGAGAGAGAGTGATAGTGAGTGAGAGAATGATAGTGTGAGAGAGAGAATGATAGTGTGAGAGAGAGAATGATAGTGTGAGAGAGAGAATGATAGTGAGAGAGAGAGAGATAATGATAGTGAGAGAGAGAGAATGATAGTGTGAGAGAGAGAGAATGATAGTGAGAGAGAGAGAATTATAGTGAGAGAGAGAGAATGATAGTGTGAGAGAGAGAGAATGATAGTGAGAGAGAGAGAGAATGATAGTGAGAGAGAGAGAATGATAGTGTGAGAGAGAGAATGATAGTGTGAGAGAGAGAGAGAATGATAGTGTGAGAGAGAGAATGATAGTGAGAGAGAGAAAATGATAGTGTGAGAGAGAGAGAGAGAGATTGATAGTGTGAGAGAGAGAATGATAGTGTGAGAGAGAGAATTATAGCGTGAGAGAGAGAATGATAGTGTGAGAGAGAGAGAGAATGATAGTGTGAGAGAGAGAGAATGATAGTGTGAGAGAGAGAATGATAGTGTGTGAAAGAGAGAATGATAGCGTGTGAGAGAGAATGATAGTGTGAGAGAGAGAATGATAGCGTGAGAGAGAGAATGATAGTGTGAGAGAGAGAATGATAGTGTGAGAGAGAGAATGATAGCGTGAGAGAGAGAATGATAGTGTGAGAGAGAGAATGATAGCGTGAGAGAGAGAATGATAGCGTGAGAGAGAGAATGATAGTGTGAGAGAGAGAATGATAGTGTGAGAGAGAGAATGATAGTGTGAGAGAGAGAATGATAGTGAGAGAGAGCCTAAGAGACAACAACACATAACAGCTGTTCCCCTCAGCTCACTCTGATTGCTCCTCTACTTCATGTGTCTTTCTTTTCTTCCTTTCTTTCTTTTTACATTTGATTCTTGAGGTTTTGTAATATATTGTTGTAAATTGTTTAATGAATGAATTGTTTTTGTATTTTTTTTTTTTCTTATCATATATCCTTGACGCTTTGGCAATATTGTTCACCTGACATTCATGCCAATAAAGCATATTAAATTGAAATTGAAATTGAGAGAATGATAGTGTGAGAGAGAGAGAGAGATTGATAGTGTGAGAGAGAGAATGATAGTGTGAGAGAGAGAATGATAGTCTGAGAGAGAGAATGATAGTGTGAGAGAGAGAATGATAGTGAGAGAGAGAGAATGATAGCGTGAGAGAGAGAATGATAGTGTGAGAGAGAATGATAGTGTGTGAGAGAGAGAATGATAGTGTGAGAGAGAGAATGATAGTCTGAGAGAGAGAATGATAGTGTGAGAGAGAGAATGATAGTGAGAGAGAGAGAATGATAGCGTGAGAGAGAGAATGATAGTGTGAGAGAGAATGATAGTGAGAGAGAGAGAGAATGATAGTGTGTGAGAGAGAGAGAATGATAGTGAGAGAGAGAGAATGATAGTGTGAGAGAGAGAATGATAGTGTGAGAGAGAGAATGATAGTGTGAGAGAGAGAATGATAGTGTGAGAGAGAGAGAGAGAATGATAGCGTGAGAGAGAGAGAATTATAGCGTGAGAGAGAGAATGATAGTGTGAGAGAGAGAGAGAATGATAGTGTGAGAGAGAGAGAATGATAGTGTGAGAGAGAGAATGATAGTGTGTGAGAGAGAGAATGATAGCGTGTGAGAGAGAGAATGATAGTGAGAGAGAGAGAATGATAGTGTGAGAGAGAGACATAATGATAGTGTGAGAGAGAGAGAGAATGATAGTGTGAGAGAGAGAGAGAATGATAGTGTGAGAGAGAGAGAATGATAGTGTGAGAGAGAGAGAGAATGATAGTGTGAGAGAGAGAATGATAGTGAGAGAGAGAGAGAATGATAGCGTGAGAGAGAGAGAATGATAGTGTGAGAGAGAGAGAATGATAGAGAGAGAGAGAGAGAGAGAGAGAGAATGATAGTGAGAGAGAGAGAATGATAGTGAGTGAGAGAATGATAGTGTGAGAGAGAGAATGATAGTGTGAGAGAGAGAATGATAGTGTGAGAGAGAGAATGATAGTGAGAGAGAGAGAGAAAATGATAGTGAGAGAGAGAAAGAGAATGATAGTGAGAGAGAGAGAATGATAGTGTGAGAGAGAGAGAATGATAGTGAGAGAGAGAGAATGATAGTGTGAGAGAGAGAGAATGATATTGAGAGAGAGAGAATGATAGTGTGAGAGAGAGAATGATAGTGTGAGAGAGAGAGAGAATGATAGTGTGAGAGAGAGAGAATGATAGTGTGAGAGAGAGAATGATAGTGTGAGAGAGAGAATGATAGTGTGAGAGAGAGAGAATGATAGTGAGAGAGAGAGAATGATAGTGTGAGAGAGAGAATGATAGTGTGAGAGAGAGAATGATAGTGTGAGAGAGAGAGAGGATGATAGTGTGAGAGAGAGAATGATAGTGTGAGAGAGAGAGAGAATGATAGTGTGAGAGAGAGAATGATAGTGTGAGAGAGAGAATGATAGTGTGAGAGAGAGAGAATGATAGTGTGTGAGAGAGAGAGAATGATAGTGAGAGAGAGAGAGAATGATAGAGAGAGAGAGAGAGAATGATAGTGTGAGAGAGAGAATGATAGCGTGAGAGAGAGAATGATAGTGTGAGAGAGAGAATGATAGTGTGAGAGAGAGAGAATGATAGTGTGTGAGAGAGAGAGAATGATAGTGAGAGAGAGAGAGAATGATAGTGTGAGAGAGAGAGAGAGAATGATAGTGTGAGAGAGAGATTGATAGTGTGAGAGAGAGAATGATAGTGAGAGAGAGAGAATGATAGTGTGAGAGAGAGAGAGAATGATAGTGTGAGAGAGAGAGAGAATGATAGTGTGAGAGAGAGAGAGAATGATAGTGTGAGAGAGAGAGAGAATGATAGTGTGAGAGAGAGAATGATAGTGAGAGAGAGAATGATAGTGTGAGAGAGAGAGAGAATGATAGTGTGAGAGAGAGAATGATAGCGTGAGAGAGAGAGAATGATAGCGTGAGAGAGAGAATGATAGTGAGAGAGAGAGAGAATGATAGAGAGAGAGAGAGTGATAGTGAGAGAGAGAATGATAGTGAGTGAGAGAATGATAGTGTGAGAGAGAGAATGATAGTGTGAGAGAGAGAATGATAGTGAGAGAGAGAGAGAGAATTATAGTGAGAGAGAGAGAATGGAGAATGATAGTGTGAGAGAGAGAATGATAGTGAGAGAGAGAATGATAGTGAGAGAGAGAGAATGATAGTATGAGAGAGAGAGAATGATAGTGAGAGAGAGAGAATGATAGCGTGAGAGAGAGAGAATGATAGCGTGAGAGAGAGAATGATAGTGTGAGAGAGAATGATAGTGAGAGAGAGAGAATGATAGTGTGAGAGAGAATGATAGTGAGAGAGAGAGAGAATGATAGTGTGTGAGAGAGAGAGAATGATAGTGAGAGAGAGAGAATGATAGCGTGAGAGAGGAGAATGATAGTGTGAGAGAGAATGATAGTGAGAGAGAGAGAGAATGATAGTGTGTGAGAGAGAGAGAATGATAGTGAGAGAGAGAGAATGATAGTGTGAGAGAGAGAATGATAGTGTGAGAGAGAGAATGATAGTGTGAGAGAGAGAATGATAGTGTGAGAGAGAGAGAGAGAATGAAAGCGTGAGAGAGAGAGAATTATAGCGTGAGAGAGAGAATGATAGTGTGAGAGAGAGAGAGAATGATATTGTGAGGAGAGAGAGAATGATAGTGTGAGAGAGAGAATGATAGTGTGTGAGAGAGAGATGATAGCGTGTGGAGAGAGAGAATGATAGTGAGAGAGAGAGAATGATAGTGTGAGAGAGAGACATAATGATAGTGTGAGAGAGAGAGAGAATGATAGTGTGAGAGAGAGAGAGAATGATAGTGTGAGAGAGAGAGAATGATAGTGTGAGAGAGAGAGAGAATGATAGTGTGAGAGAGAGAATGATAGTGAGAGAGAGAGAGGAATGATAGCGTGGAGAGAGAGAAATGATAGTGTGAGAGAGAGAGAATGATAGAGAGAGAGAGAGAGAGAGAGAGAGAGAGAATGATAGTGGAGAGAGAGAGAATGATAGTGAGTGAGAGAATGATAGTGTGAGAGAGAGAATGATAGTGTGAGAGAGAGAATGATAGTGTGAGAGAGAGAATGATAGTGAGAGAGAGAGAGAAAATGATAGTGAGAGAGAGAAAGAGAATGATAGTGAGAGAGAGAATGATAATAGTGTGAGAGAGAGAGAATGATAGTGAGAGAGAGAGAATGATAGTGTGAGAGAGAGAGAATGATATTGAGAGAGAGAGAATGATAGTGTGAGAGAGAGAATGATAGTGTGAGAGAGAGAGAGAATGATAGTGTGAGAGAGAGAATGATAGTGTGAGAGAGAGAATGATAGTGTGAGAGAGAGAATGATAGTGTGAGAGAGAGAGAATGATAGTGAGGAGAGAGAATGATAGTGTGAGAGAGAGAATGATAGTGTGAGAGAGAGAATGATAGTGTGAGAGAGAGAGGATGATAGGTGAGAGAGAGAATGATAGTGTGAGAGAGAGAGAGAATGATAGTGTGAGAGAGAGAATGATAGTGGAGAGAGAATGATAGTGTGAGAGAGAGAGAATGATAGTGTGTGAGAGAGAGAGAGACTGATTTAGGAGGAGAGAGAGAAATGATATGAGAGAGAGAGTAGAGAATGATAGTGTGAGAGAGATAAGAATGATAGCGTGAGAGAGAGAATGATAGTGTGAGAGAGAGAATGATAGTGTGAGAGAGAGAGAATGATAGTGTGTGAGAGGAGAGAGAATGATAGTGAGAGAGAGAGAGAATGATAGTGTGAGAGAGAGAGAGAGAATGATAGTGTGAGGAGAGAGATTGATAGTGTGAGAGAGAGAATGATAGTGAGAGAGAGAGAATGATAGTGGAGAGAGAGAGAGAATGATAGTGTGAGAGAGAGAGAGAATGATAGTGTGAGAGAGAGGAGAGAATGATAGTGCAGAGAGAGAGAGAATGATAGTGTTGAGAGAGAGAGAATGATAGTGAGATGAGAGAGAGAATGATAGTGTGAGAGAGAGATGAGAGAATGATAGTGTGAGAGAGAGAATGATAAGGTGAGAGAGAGAGAATGATAGCGTGAGAGAGAGAGAATGATAGTGAGAGAGAGAGAGAATGATAGGAGAGAGAGAGAGTGATAGTGAGAGAGAGAATGATAGTGAGTGAGAGAAATGATAGTGTGAGAGAGAGAATGATAGTGTGAGAGAGAGATGATAGTGAGAGATGAGAGAGAGAATATAGTGAGAGAGAGAGAATGGAGAATGATAGTGTGAGAGAGAGAGAATGATAGTGAGAGAGAGAAATGATAGTGAGAGAGAGAGAATGATAGTATGAGAGAGAGAGAATGATAGTGAGAGAGAGAGAATGATAGCGTGAGAGAGAGAGAATGATAGTGAGAGAGAGAGAGAATGATAGTGAGAGAGAGAGAATGATAGTGTGAGAGAGAGAATGATAGTGTGAGAGAGAGAGAGAATGATAGTGTGAGAGAGAGAATGATAGTGTGAGAGAGAGAATGATAGTGAGAGAGAGAAAATGATAGTGTGAGAGAGGAATGATAGTGTGAGAGATGAGATAGAGAGAATGATAGTGTGAGAG
>JAPTMU010000162.1:311241-338741 GCA_028583405.1 Pogonophryne albipinna
AGAGAGAATGATAGCGAGAGAGAGAGAGAATGATAGTGTGAGAGAGAGAATGATAGTGTGAGAGAGAGAGAGAATGATAGAGAGAGAGAGAATGATAGTGAGAGAGAGAGAGAATGATAGCGAGAGAGAGAGAGAGAATGACAGCGTGAGAGAGAGAGAATGATAGTGTGAGAGAGAGAATGATAGTGTGAGAGAGAGAATGATAGAGAGAGAGAGAATGATAGTGAGAGATAGAGAATGATAGTGAGAGAGAGAATGATAGTGAGAGAGAATGATAGTGAGAGAGAGAGAATGATAGTGTGTGAGAGAGAGAATGATAGAGAGAGAGAGAATGATAGAGAGAGAGAGAATGATAGCGTGAGAGAGAGAATGATAGTGTGAGAGAGAGAATGATAGAGAGAGAGAGAATGATAGTGAGAGATAGAGAATGATAGTGAGAGATAGAGAATGATAGTGAGAGAGAGAGAATGATAGTGAGAGAGAATGATAGTGAGAGAGAGAGAATGATAGTGTGTGAGAGAGAGAATGATAGAGAGAGAGAGAATGATAGAGAGAGAGAGAATGATAGTGTGAGAAAGAGAATGATAGAGAGAGAGAATGATAGAGAGAGAGAATGATAGTGTGAGAGAGAGAATGATAGAGAGAGAGAATGATAGTGTGAGAGAATGATAGAGAGAGAATGATTGATAGAGAGAGAGAATGATAGTGAGAGAGAATGATAGAGAGAGAGAATGATAGAGAGAGAGAATGATAGAGAGAGAGAATGATAGTGTGAGAGAGAGAATGACAGAGAGAGAATGACAGAGAGAGAGAATGATAGAGAGAGAATGATAGAGAGAGAATGATAGAGAGATAGAATGATATAGAGAGAGAATGATAGTGAGAGATAGAGAATGATAGTGTGAGAGAGAGAGATAATGATAGTGTGAGAGAGAGAGAGAATGATAGCGAGAGAGAGAGAGAATGATAGCGTGAGAGAGAGAGAATGATAGCGTGAGAGAGAGAATGATAGCGTGAGAGAGAGAATGATAGTGTGTGAGAGAGAGAGAATGATAGAGAGTAGAGAGAGAGAATGATAGTAGCAGATGAGAGAGATAGAGAAGATAGTGATAGAGAGAGAGAGATGATAGTGTGAGAGAGAGAATGATAGTGTGAGAGAGAGAATGATAGAGAGAGAGAGAATGATAGTGAGAGATAGAGAATGATAGTGAGAGAGAGAGAATGATAGTGAGAGAGAGAGAATGATAGTGTAGTGAGAGAGAGAATGGATAGTGAGAGAGAGAGAATGATAGGTGAGAGAGAGAGAATGATAGTAGAGAGAGAGAATGATAGCGTGAGAGAGAGAATGATAGAGAGAGAGAGAATGATAGTGAGAGATGAGAGAATGATAGTGAGAGAGAATGATAGTGAGAGAGAGAGAATGATAGTGTGTGAGAGAGAGAATGATAGAGAGAGACAGAATGATAGAGAGAGAGAGAATGATAGAGAGAGAGAGAATGATAGAGAGAGAGAGAATGATAGTGTGAGAGAGAGAATGATAGAGAGAGAGAGAATGATAGTGTGAGAGAGAGAATGATAGAGAGAGAGAATGATAGAGAGAGAGAATGATAGAGGAGAGAATGATAGTGTGAGAGAGAGAGAATGATAGAGAGAGAGAATGATAGGTGAGAGAGAGAATGATAGTGTGAGAGAGAGAATGATAGTGGAGAGAATGATAGAGAGAGAATGAATGATAGAGAGAGAGAAGGATAGTTGATAGAGAGAGAGAATGATAGAAGAGAATGATAGGAGAGATAGAATGACGAGAGAGAGAATGATAGGAGAGAGAGAATGATAGAGAGAGAGAATGATAGGTAGAGAGAAGAGGAATGATAGAGAGAGAGAGAATGATAGAGAGAGAGAATGATAGGATAGAGAGAATGATAGAGAGAGAGAGAATGATAGAGAGAGAGAATGATAGAGAGAGAGAATGATAGAGAAAGAATGACAGAGAGAGAATGATAGAGTGAGAGAATGATAGAGAGAGAGAATGATAGAGAGAGAGAATGATAGAGAGAGAATGACAGAGAGAGAGAATGATAGAGAGAGAATGATAGAGAGAGAGAATGATAGAGAGAGAGAATGATAGAGAGAGAATGATAGGAGAGAGAATGAGAGAGAGAGAATGATAGAGAAGAGAATTATAGAGAGAGAGAGAATGATAGAGAGAGAGAAATGAATAGAGAGAGAATGATAGAGAGAGAATGATAGAGAGAGAGAATGATAGAGAGGAGAATGATAGAGAGAGAGAATGATAGAGAGAGAGAATGACAGAGAGAGATAATGATAGAGAGAGAGAATGATAGAGAGAGATAATCATAGAGAGAGAGAATGATAGAGAGAGAGAATGATAGAGAGAGAGAGAGAATGATAGAGAGAGAATGACAGAGAGAGAGAATGATATAGAGAGAGGATGATAGAGAGAATGATAGTGAGAGAGAATGACAGAGAGAGAATGACAGAGAGAGAGAATGACAGAGAGAGATAATGATAGAGAGAGAGAATGATAGAGAGAGAGAGATAATGACAGAGAGAGAGAATGATAGAGAGAGAGAATGATAGAGAGAGAGAATGACAGAGAGAGAGAATGATAGAGAGAGAGAATGACAGAGAGAGAGAATGATATAGAGAGAGAATGATAGAGAGAGAGAATGATAGAGAGAGAGAATGACAGAGAGAGAGAATGATAGAGAGAGAGAATGACAGAGAGAGAGAATGATAGAGAGAGAGAATGACAGAGAGAGAGAATGATAGAGAGAGAGAATGATAGAGAGAGAGATAATGACAGAGAAAGAGAATGATAGAGAGAGAGAATGACAGAGAGAGAGAATGATAGCGAGAGAGAATGATAGAGAGAGAGAATGATAGAGAGAGAATGACAGAGAGAGAGAATGATAGAGAGAGAGAATGACAGAGAGAGAGAATGATAGAGAGAGAATGACAGAGAGAGAGAATGATAGAGAGAGAGAATGATAGAGAGAGAGAATGACAGAGAGAGAGAATGATAGCGAGAGAGAATGATAGAGAGAGAGAATGATAGAGAGAGAATGACAGAGAGAGAGAATGATAGAGAGAGAGAATGACAGAGAGAGAGAATGATAGAGAGAGAGAATGACTGAGAGAGAGCGAGAATGACAGAGAGAGAGAATGACAGAGAGAGAGAATGATAGAGAGAGAATGACAGAGAGAGAGAATGATAGAGAGAGAGAATGACTGAGAGAGAGCGAGAATGACAGAGAGAGAGAATGATAGAGAGAGAGAATGATAGAGAGAGAGAATGATAGAGAGAGAGAGAATGATAGAGAGAGAATGATATAGAGAGAGAAAGATAGAGAGAGAGAATGACAGAGAGAGAGAATGATAGAGAGAGAGAATGACAGAGAGAGAGAATGATAGAGAATGAGAAAGATAGAGAGAGAGAATGACAGAGAGAGAGAATGATAGAGAGAGAGAATGACAGAGAGAGAGAATGATAGAGAGAGAATAATATAGAGAGGGAAAGATAGAGAGAGAGAATGACAGAGAGAGAGAATGATAGAGAGAGAGAATGACAGAGAGAGAGAATGCTAGAGAGAGAGAATGACAGAGAGAGAGAATGATAGAGAGAGAGAGAATGACAGAGAGAGAGAATGATAGAGAATGAGAAAGATAGAGAGAGAGAATGACAGAGAGAGAGAATGACAGAGAGAGAGAATGATAGAGAATGAGAAAGATAGAGAGAGAGAATGACAGAGAGAGAGAATGATAGAGAGAGAGAATGACAGAGAGAGAGAATGATAGAGAGAGAGAGAATGATAGAGAGAGAATAATATAGAGAGGGAAAGATAGAGAGAGAGAATGACAGAGAGAGAGAATGATAGAGAGAGAGAATGACAGAGAGAGAGAATGATAGAGAGAGAGAATGACAGAGAGAGAGAATGACAGAGAGAGAGAATGACAGAGAGAGAGAATGATAGAGAGAGAGAATGACAGAGAGAGAGAATGATAGAGAGAGAGAATGACAGAGAGAGAGAATGATAGAGAGAGAGAATGACAGAGAGAGATAATGACAGAGAGAGAGAATGATAGAGAGAGAGAATGATAGAGAGAGAGAATGACAGAGAGAGAGAATGATAGAGAGAGAGAATGACAGAGAGAGATAATGATAGAGAGAGAGAATGACAGAGAGAGAGAGAATGATAGAGAGAGAATGACAGAGAGAGAGAGAGAGAATGACAGAGAGAGAGAATGACAGAGAGAAAGAATGACAGAGAGAGAGAATGATAGAGAGAGAGAATGACAGAGAGAGAGAATGACAGAGAGAGAATGACAGAGAGAGAGAATGATAGAGAGAGAGAATGATAGAGAGAGAATGACAGAGAGAGAGAATGACAGAGAGAGAGAATGATAGAGAGAGAGAATGATAGAGAGAGAGAATGACAGAGAGAGAGAATGATAGAGAGAGAATGACAGAGAGAGAGAATGATAGAGAGAGAGAATGGATAGAGAGAGAATGATAGAGAGAGAGAATGATAGAGAGAGAGAATGATAGAGAGAGAGAATGACAGAGAGAGAGAATGATAGAGAGAGAGAATGACTAGAGAGAGAGAATGATAGAGAGAGAGAATGATAGAGAGAGAGAATGATAGAGAGAGAATGATAGAGAGAGAGAATGATATAGAGAGAGAATGACAGAGAGAGAGAATGATAGAGAGAGAGAATGACAGAGAGAGAGAATGACAGAGAGAGAGAATGACAGAGAGAGAGAATGATAGAGAGAGAATGACAGAGAGAGAGAATGACAGAGAGAGAGAATGATAGAGAGAGAGAATGACAGAGAGAGATAATGATAGAGAGAGAATGACAGAGAGAGAGAATGATAGAGAGAGAGAATGACAGAGAGAGAGCGAGAATGACAGAGAGAGAGAATGACAGAGAGAGAGAATGATAGAGAGAGAATGACAGAGAGAGAGAATGATAGAGAGAGAGAATGACAGAGAGAGAGAATGATAGAGAGAGAGAATGACAGAGAGAGAGAATGATAGAGAGAGAGAATGATAGAGAGAGAGAATGACAGAGAGAGAGAATGATAGAGAGAGAGAATGATAGAGAGAGAGAGAATGATAGAGAGAGAATGATATAGAGAGAGAAAGATAGAGAGAGAGAATGAACAGAGAGAGAGAATGATAGAGAGAGAGAATGACAGAGAGAGAGAATGACAGAGAGAGAGAATGATAGAGAATGAGAAAGATAGAGAGAGAGAATGACAGAGAGAGAGAATGATAGAGAGAGAGATGACAGAGAGAGAGAATGATAAGAGAGAGAGAATGATAGAGAGAGAATAATATAGAGAGGGAAAGATAGAGAGAGAGAATGACAGAGAGAGAGAATGATAGAGAAGAGAGAATGATAGAGAGAGAGAATGACTAGAGAGAGAGAATGATAGAGAGAGAGAATGACTAGAGAGAGATAATGATAGAGAGAGAGATGACAGAGAGGAGAGAATGATAGAGAATGAGAAAGATAGAGAGAGAGAGAATGACAGAGAGAGAGAATGACAGAGAGAGAGAATGACAGAGAATGAGAAAGATAGAGAGAGAGAATGACAGAGAGAGAGAATGATAGAGAGAGAGAATGACAGAGAGAGAGAATGATAGAGAGAGAGAGAATGATAGAGAGAGATTAATATAGAGAGGGATAGATAGAGAGAGAGAATGACAGAGAGAGAGAATGATAGAGAGAGAGAATGACAGAGAGAGAGAATGATAGAGAGAGAGAATGACAGAGAGAGAGAATGACAGAGAGAGAGAAGAGAGAGAATGATAGAGAGAGAGAATGACAGAGAGAGAGAATGATAGAGAGAGAGAATGACAGAGAGAGATAATGACAGAGAGAGATGACAGAGAGATGATAATGACAGAGAGAGAGAATGATAGAGAGAGAGAATGACTAGAGAGAGAGAATGACAGAGAGAGAGGAATGCACAGAGTTAGAGATAATGATAGAGAGAGAGAATGACAGAGAGAGAGAGAATGATAGAGAGAGAATGACAGAGAGAGAGAGAGGAATGACAGAGAGAGAGAATGACAGAGGGAGAAAGAATGACAGAGAGAGAGAATGATAGAGAGAGAGAATGACAGAGAGAGAGAATGACAGAGAGAGAATGACAGAGAGAGAGAATGATAGAGAGAGAGAATGATAGAGAGAGAATGACAGAGAGAGAGAATGACAGAAAGAGAGAATGACAGAGAGAGAGAATGATAGAGAGAGAGAATGACAGAGAGAGATAATGATAGAGAGAGAATGACAGAGAGAGAGAATGACAGAGAGAGATAATGATAGAGAGAGAATGATAGAGAGAGAGAATGATAGAGAGAGAGAATGACAGAGAGAGAGAATGACAGAGAGAGAGAATGATAGAGAGAGAGAATGACAGAGAGAGAGAATGATAGAGAGAGAGAATGATAGAGAGAGAGAATGATAGAGAGAGAATGATAGAGAGAGAGAATGATATAGAGAGAGAATGACAGAGAGAGAGAATGATAGAGAGAGAGAATGACAGAGAGAGAGAATGACAGAGAGAGAGAATGACAGAGAGAGAGAATGACAGAGAGAGAGAATGATAGAGAGAGAGAATGATAGAGAGAGAATGACAGAGAGAGAGAATGACAGAGAGAGAGAATGATAGAGAGAGAGAATGACAGAGAGAGATAATGATAGAGAGAGAATGACAGAGAGAGAGAATGATAGAGAGAGAGAATGACAGAGAGAGATAATGATAGAGAGAATGATAGAGAGAGAGAATGATAGAGAGAGAGAATGATAGAGAGAGAGAATGACAGAGAGAGAGAATGACAGAGAGAGAGAATGATAGAGAGAGAGAATGACAGAGAGAGAGAATGATAGAGAGAGAATGATAGCGAGAGAGAATGATAGAGAGAGAATGATAGAGAGAGAGAATGATAGAGAGAGAATGATAGAGAGAGAGAATTATAGAGAGAGAGAATGACAGAGAGAGAGAATGATAGTGTGAGAGAGAGAATGATAGAGAGAGAGAATTATAGAGAGAGAGAATGACAGAGAGAGAGAATGATAGAGAGAGAGAATGATAGAGAGAGAATGACAGAGAGAGAGAATGACAGAGAGAGAGAATGATAGAGAGAGAGAATGACAGAGAGAGATAATGATAGAGAGAGCATGACAGAGAGAGAGAATGATAGAGAGAGAGAATGGACAGAGAGAGATAATGATAGAGAGAATGATAGAGAGAGAGAATGATAGAGAGAGAGAATGATAGAGAGAGAGAAATGACAGAGAGAGAGAATGACAGAGAGAGAGAATGATAGAGAGAGAGAGAAATGACAGAGAGAGATAATGATAGAGAGAATGATAGAGAGAGAGAATGATAGAGAGAGAGAATGATAGAGAGAGAGAATGATAGAGAGAGAGAATGACAGAGAGAGATAATGACAGAGAGAGAGAATGATAGAGAGAGGAGAATGATAGAGAGAGAGAATGACAGAGAGAGAGAATGATAGGAGAGAGAGAATGACAGAGAGAGATAATGATAGAGAGAGAGAATGACAGAGAGAGAGAGAATGATAGAGAGAGAATGACAGAGAGAGAGAGAGAGAATGACAGAGAGAGAGAATGACAGAGAGAAAGAATGACAGAGAGAGAGAATGATAGAGAGAGAGAATGACAGAGAGAGAGAATGACAGAGAGAGAATGACAGAGAGAGAGAATGATAGAGAGAGAGAATGATAGAGAGAGAATGACAGAGAGAGAGAATGACAGAAAGAGAGAATGACAGAGAGAGAGAATGATAGAGAGAGAGAATGACAGAGAGAGATAATGATAGAGAGAGAATGACAGAGAGAGAGAATGATAGAGAGAGAGAATGACAGAGAGAGATAATGATAGAGAGAGAATGATAGAGAGAGAGAATGATAGAGAGAGAGAATGATAGAGAGAGAGAATGACAGAGAGAGAGAATGACAGAGAGAGAGAATGACAGAGAGAGAGAATGATAGAGAGAGAGAATGATAGAGAGAGAGAATGATAGAGAGAGAATGATAGAGAGAGAGAATGATATAGAGAGAGAATGACAGAGAGAGAGAATGATAGAGAGAGAGAATGACAGAGAGAGAGAATGACAGAGAGAGAGAATGACAGAGAGAGAGAATGATAGAGAGAGAATGACAGAGAGAGAGAATGACAGAGAGAGAGAATGATAGAGAGAGAGAATGACAGAGAGAGATAATGATAGAGAGAGAATGACAGAGAGAGAGAATGATAGAGAGAGAGAATGACAGAGAGAGAGCGAGAATGACAGAGAGAGAGAATGACAGAGAGAGAGAATGATAGAGAGAGAATGACAGAGAGAGAGAATGATAGAGAGAGAGAATGACAGAGAGAGAGAATGATAGAGAGAGAGAATGACAGAGAGAGAGAATGATAGAGAGAGAGAATGACAGAGAGAGAGAATGACAGAGAGAGAGAATGATAGAGAGAGAGAATGATAGAGAGAGAGAGAATGATAGAGAGAGAATGATATAGAGAGAGAAAGATAGAGAGAGAGAATGACAGAGAGAGAGAATGATAGAGAGAGAGAATGACAGAGAGAGAGAATGACAGAGAGAGAGAATGATAGAGAATGAGAAAGATAGAGAGAGAGAATGACAGAGAGAGAGAATGATAGAGAGAGAATGACAGAGAGAGAGAATGATAGAGAGAGAGAGAATGATAGAGAGAGAATAATATAGAGAGGGAAAGATAGAGAGAGAGAATGACAGAGAGAGAGAATGATAGAGAGAGAGAATGACAGAGAGAGAGAATGCTAGAGAGAGAGAATGACAGAGAGAGAGAATGATAGAGAGAGATAATGATAGAGAGAGAGAATGACAGAGAGAGAGAATGATAGAGAATGAGAAAGATAGAGAGAGAGAATGACAGAGAGAGAGAATGACAGAGAGAGAGAATGATAGAGAATGAGAAAGATAGAGAGAGAGAATGACAGAGAGAGAGAATGATAGAGAGAGAGAATGACAGAGAGAGAGAATGATAGAGAGAGAGAGAATGATAGAGAGAGAATAATATAGAGAGGGAAAGATAGAGAGAGAGAATGACAGAGAGAGAGAATGATAGAGAGAGAGAATGACAGAGAGAGAGAATGATAGAGAGAGAGAATGACAGAGAGAGAGAATGACAGAGAGAGAGAATGATAGAGAGAGAGAATGACAGAGAGAGAGAATGATAGAGAGAGAGAATGACAGAGAGAGATAATGACAGAGAGAGAGAATGATAGAGAGAGAGAATGATAGAGAGAGAGAATGACAGAGAGAGAGAATGATAGAGAGAGAGAATGACAGAGAGAGATAATGATAGAGAGAGAGAATGACAGAGAGAGAGAGAATGATAGAGAGAGAATGACAGAGAGAGAGAGAGAGAATTGACAGAGAGAGAGAATGACAGAGAGAAAGAATGACAGAGAGAGAGAATGATAGAGAGAGAGAATGACAGAGAGAGAGAATGACAGAGAGAGAATGACAGAGAGAGAGAATGATAGAGAGAGAGAATGATAGAGAGAGAATGACAGAGAGAGAGAATGACAGAAAGAGAGAATGACAGAGAGAGAGAATGATAGAGAGAGAGAATGACAGAGAGAGATAATGATAGAGAGAGAATGACAGAGAGAGAGAATGACAGAGAGAGATAATGATAGAGAGAGAATGATAGAGAGAGAGAATGATAGAGAGAGAGAATGACAGAGAGAGAGAATGACAGAGAGAGAGAATGATAGAGAGAGAGAATGACAGAGAGAGAGAATGATAGAGAGAGAGAATGATAGAGAGAGAGAATGATAGAGAGAGAATGATAGAGAGAGAGAATGATATAGAGAGAGAATGACAGAGAGAGAGAATGATAGAGAGAGAGAATGACAGAGAGAGAGAATGACAGAGAGAGAGAATGACAGAGAGAGAGAATGACAGAGAGAGAGAATGATAGAGAGAGAGAATGATAGAGAGAGAATGACAGAGAGAGAGAATGACAGAGAGAGAGAATGATAGAGAGAGAGAATGACAGAGAGAGATAATGATAGAGAGAGAATGACAGAGAGAGAGAATGATAGAGAGAGAGAATGACAGAGAGAGATAATGATAGAGAGAATGATAGAGAGAGAGAATGATAGAGAGAGAGAATGATAGAGAGAGAGAATGACAGAGAGAGAGAATGACAGAGAGAGAGAATGATAGAGAGAGAGAATGACAGAGAGAGAGAATGATAGAGAGAGAATGATAGCGAGAGAGAATGATAGAGAGAGAATGATAGAGAGAGAGAATGATAGAGAGAGAATGATAGAGAGAGAGAATTATAGAGAGAGAGAATGACAGAGAGAGAGAATGATAGAGAGAGAGAATGATAGAGAGAGAGAATTATAGAGAGAGAGAATGACAGAGAGAGAGAATGATAGAGAGAGAGAATGATAGAGAGAGAATGACAGAGAGAGAGAATGACAGAGAGAGAGAATGATAGAGAGAGAGAATGACAGAGAGAGATAATGATAGAGAGAGAATGACAGAGAGAGAGAATGATAGAGAGAGAGAATGACAGAGAGAGATAATGATAGAGAGAATGATAGAGAGAGAGAATGATAGAGAGAGAGAATGATAGAGAGAGAGAATGACAGAGAGAGAGAATGACAGAGAGAGAGAATGATAGAGAGAGAGAATGACAGAGAGAGAGAATGATAGAGAGAGAATGACAGAGAGAGAGAATGATAGAGAGAGAATGATAGAGAGAGAGAATGATAGAGAGAGAATGATAGAGAGAGAGAATTATAGAGAGAGAGAATGACAGAGAGAGAGAATGATAGAGAGAGAGAATGATAGAGAGAGAGAATGACAGAGAGAGAGAATGCAGGGCTGCGTTCCAATAGTCCGTTTCTCTTAGGAACCTTCCTG
The DNA here is from genome assembly GCA_028583405.1 of Pogonophryne albipinna. Lineage (NCBI taxonomy): Eukaryota > Metazoa > Chordata > Actinopteri > Perciformes > Artedidraconidae > Pogonophryne > Pogonophryne albipinna. The sequence continues at coordinate 322,224 of JAPTMU010000162.1, forward strand.
ACTGAGTGAAATGACCCGGAGGTCCCTCAGTGGCAGCCATGATAAGAGCTGGTTCTCTAGATCAGTGTTTTCCAAAGTGGGGGCCCCGACCCCCCGGGGGGCCGCCAGGGGGCACCTGGGGGGTCACGCAAAGGTTGAGGGAAAAGGGATTTTTTTTTTAGATGTTATTAATAACTATCTATCTATGTGTCCTTTGATGCCAATCTTTTAATGTTTTTGAATCACATGACCGCCCTTCAAGCCAATCAGAATGGAGCTGCCGCTACTGAGAGTGAAACTGAGTATCTGCTCAGCTTCTGGAGCAAGTGAGAGCTGGTGGATGTTTCGCTCTGCAGCTGGATGAGAGCACGGATGTAGAAAATGTCGCAGAATTGCTTGCATACAGCATTTATTTCAGAAGACAAGTTTGTTGAGGAAATATGATTTTGCAAAGCACTGGAAGGTAGGACCACAGGGAGAGACATTTTCCAAGTGTTAGATGAGTCCATCATCTCAAACGGACTCGTTGTGGGGGTGTTCAGATGGGGCAGTGGGGCTGTGACAGGCAAAGAAAGCTGAGTGACAGCTTCGATCAGGCAGAAGGCCCCAAATGTGGTGGCAATGCATGCATGCTCCATCGCGAGGCACTTGTACACATCATTTAAAAAAAAAATTGCAACAGGGGGGTCCCCGCCAGAGGATAATGCTATATGGGGGTCCTTGGCATGGCAACGTTTGGGAACCCCTTCTCTAGATGATAGGAAAGGTGAGTTCACAGTAGTCCCTCGTTCTTATTGAGCATCCATGTTGTAGTCCGCTGTATAGGAAACTGTAGTTTCCATAGTTTCCCCACAGCAGCAGACGCACATTCAGGACGTCCGCTGGCGCATCAGAAACACGTCGGATAGTGAAAGTGCAGTTGATTCTCTAAAGTACCGCAGTCTCTTCTCCTAAGTCCTTTTGAATTCTCCTATCCACTATCCCTTAACCTTTCACTCAGAGGTCATGGGATAGACGATAGGGTTAGACGATAGGAGCTGATTGTTGGACTATTCGACTGCAACCCTTGTGTTTTTGAGAGCTTATGGCAGTTTATGTGAGAGGACATTGTACTGGTTGTGAGAGAGCATACTTTAAAGGAAGTCAGGTTGATCCAACAGGAAGCCAGCTTAAATATTCATTCCTTGGCTGGTTTACAGCCTTGAAAGCAAAGCCTGAAGCTGCTCACAGCACGGCTAGCTACATTTGAGCTGCAATAAGAACTTTTGGTAACACTTTAAGGGACACAAATTCACCAACTAGTTGATAATTAACGTGCATATTAGCAGTATATTGGTTTTTAGGAGTATTTATAAAACACTTATTAATGCCTTATTCTACAAGTAATAAGCCGTTAGTTGAGTTTTTCCTCAATAACCCTCTAATTAGTGCTGATTTATTGCAAGTAGTGGTGCACGATAATTATCGGGCCGATATTAGGAATTATGACGTCATCCCGATAAACCCGATAAAAGTATTAATAGCCCCGATAATATACAATATATTTTTTGGGTAAAAAAAAAGAAAAGATCCTGCGGTGTGGGTGGGTTGGGATGAGGGGCGCTTGTTTTTCACTCGGCTCCTCCTGTTTTGCCAGTACTGTGGAATTAGTGGTTTAGGAAGAGGGGAGTTTTTCACAAATCCAGCGCTCCCTAACTCATGCCTGGCTGTGACGTAAATGGTGTGCGGCCGTGAAGCCAGGACAGTAAACAAACATGTCGTCGGTAGTATGGGATCAAAGTTTCAGAGTGAGATAGTTCGCTTGCTATTTGTATTATTTTGCAATGTGATTTCCTTGTTTAGCGATACACAGCGAAACACAGCCAAACTCATCCTGAGCACACAAAGTCACAGCCGAAGTAAAAACAATAAGTGTGGCTTGATATTGAGTAAGAAAAAGGTTGATAAACGCTGTGAGAATGGGTCTGCAGAGAGAATTTAACCTTGATCCCAACTGTCTGTTATCAGCCTGCAGCCAGGGAGGAGAGATCAGCAGAGCTGCACTGAGTGTGTGAGGAAGTCCGTGGATTGGTCAATTTGGACCAATCAGCAGGGGCTTAACGTAACGGCTCCGCGGACGTAACGTAACGGCTCCACGGATTGGTCCATTTCGTTCCGGGTAACGCATGACATCATGATGTACCCGGAAGAATCAAATGGACAGTGACGTATCTCCAACGAGGCGTTTTGGGGAGGTATTTTCTGTGTTAGAGTTTTACTCGCTACAGGGTGTACTTTGAGGGTTTTGACTCTGCAGACCATTTACATGCAGAAAAACCTTCATAACACACAAGGGGACGGGTAATAACCGGAAAAGCATGACATGTCACCTTTAAGTCGTTGTTTAAATTTACAATTGTATTGACTGATATCTCGTACTAGACGGGACATGCGATGAGAGTAGGCCAGAGCAGAGGAGGTGAAGGAGCACGTCAGGATAGAAGAGAGGAGCAAGGTGCAGCTGCTGCTGTCAGAGGGTCAGAGGTAGGAGGATCAGAAAGAGCAGGGCACCGGCAATCAGGATTTGATCCAGGGTGGATGGAGAACCCGAGGTTCAAACCTTGGCTGTACAACACAGCTAACCATGGTGAGTATCTAACATATGGAGCAGTTAGGGGCTTGATCTCTCAGATGTTTTAACGATCATACAGTAGCCACAACCTCTTAAAGAAAAAAAATATATATCAAAGATCTTGTCCCGACAGGAATGTTCTGCCGCTTGTGCCGCCAATACAAGCAAGCACCGAAGCGGGGGGTTTCTACACGGCCATTTATTGAGGTTGGGTGCATGCTTTTCCGAAGCGACTACCTTGATAAGCATGCTGCCACTAAGCACCATCAAGAGAGTGTGAAGGCACACGCCGCACTGATTCAAGGTCAAATTCACTAATACTGTAGGCCTACTGTTTCAGTTTATTTATTTAAAAGCAAAGAATACACATTAATCAACATATCAGGTTTTACATCAATGTAAATGTGACAGATTTAGCTAGTAGACCTAAGCTAGTTTTCATCTGCAGTCCCTCAGCAGGTCAACATAGTACAAACAACACAGTAGGCTATAATACATTACAATTTTTATTTTTATTTTGTTTACCTTTCAACAGAGTCCTCAGTGCTGGTCGCCTTTGACCCAGTTATCACCCTTGAACACGAAGCGGTGATTGGTGGTGTTAGAGCCATTTTCTGTGTTGACAATGAGTGTATTATTTTCTTATTAATTTAGATCTTAATATATTTTTTCCATTTATGTATTAGTACCGAATTAAATATTCGGAGAAAACTTTGATTTACTGCGAGCCACACCTGTGATATAAGGAAGGGGTGGGACTGAGCGTGAGGGGGAAATTGTCTCCAGCAATGAACGGGGAATCGGAACAGTCTTTGACCTCACGTTACACTGATCATTTTGTTTGTTTAAATATATGGAAGCAAATAAATCGGCCGAGGAAGGCAAAGAAATCAGCGCCTACAGAGCTTTATTTGGATGGTTTTTAACGTGTGAGTCAAGAAGCGGATCCCTGTTGACGTGGCACAGTTTTTAGATATCATACAAGAATGGGCCACGACACAGTCAAAGACTCCGGACCGCTGGAATAACTGATGTTAAAGACGCATCGCTGACTGGAAACCCGGTTTTGTGAATGGAAGAAGGATACTCCGTGGACCGAGCGTAAGGATTGCGCAACGATCAGCTGTTGAGCCATGCGGAGGGCCGCGAGTAAACAAAGGATGGATCAAGAACAGTGAGTAAATGGACTAATATTAGGAATGAGATGAACTCTTAAGCCAGAAGAAAGACATTAAACATGATCAGGATGTGGATATATGTTGGATGCCTGCCAAGATAAAAGGAAACGGAATGGAGCAGAGAGAAATGTTTGTGACGACGCAATGTTTGGATTAAAGTGCGAATTGAACGATCAAAAGAATTGATAAAGTGTTATCCAAAGGACAAGGAAATGATGTCATGATGGCTGAAGAACCTGATAAAATAGACAATGAGATAAAAACTCTCAGTGCGAAGCGCAGAGGGAAACTGGGCGCATGCACGCGCAAACTGAATGAACTCAAACCACTGCTTGCTGATAGTGGAAATAGTGAAATGGTGTTACGAGGTGTGGAACAATTAAAAGTGACTCTGGATGAATTTAAAGATGCTCATGCTGCTGTCCAAATGCTCTTACCTTCTGAAATAAAGGAAAATGAGACGTTGGACTGGTATGAGCCCAAAATGGAAACATTTGAGAATTTCCTAAAGGAAGTGGATTCATGGAACACTTTTCCACCAGACCCTCAGATGCTTATTAATCCTCATGATAGTATCTCCAATGTATCCGATGAGTCTAGGACATCAAAATGTTCAAAACAAACGAGACAATCTGCAACTTCAATAGCCTCAGCTCATCTTAAAGTAGCCACGGAGAAAGCTGCATTACAAGCACGGATGTCCACATTAAAACAGAAACAGGCATTGGAAATGAAGAAAAACAGATTACAAGCTGAATTGGAGAGAATGGAACTGGAGGAGCATATAGCCGAATCTGAAGCCAAATTAAAGGTGTTTGACAGTTTTTATGTGGGCCCTGAAAGACATTCTACAGTACAGGAAAGAGATGGAATGAATGAATATTTGACAAGCCACATTGCTAAAACATCACTTCACAGCCAACCCAGAGCTCAAATACATGCACTTGCATTAGACCCCTCTGAACCAGCTCCACTGTTGGGCCCGAGAACATCAGAGCCACCAAGGAGTGAAAGTTCTGAGGAATCAGACTCTAGTAGTCATAGTAGAGATTTGGTAACTGTGATCCAGAGGCAAAATGATATTGCAGATTTACTAATGTTACATCAGAAACAATCCTCACTTCCCTCCAGACAAATACCTGTATTTGATGGTGACCCTTTAAGTTTCCAAACATTCATGCGAGCATTTAAACATGGCATTGAGAATAAACTAGTTGTGATGATGATAGACTTTATTACCTTGAACAATACACTAGTGGCCAACCTAGGGAACTGGTGAGGAGCTGTTTTCACATGGAACCAGAGAGAGGTTACGCTGAGGCACGAAGACTTCTGAAAGTTCACTTTGGAGATGGATTGAAAATTGCAAATGCCTACATGGAGAAAGCTCTCAACTGGAGCATGATTAAACCTGATGATGGAAAAGCATTACATGCCTATGCCCTTTACCTGAGAGGATGCTGCAATGCTATGAAGGAACTAAAAAGCATGGAAGAACTGGATCTTGTATCTACTTTAAAGCTCATTGTGTCAAAACTGCAATACAAGCTGAAGGAAAAGTGGAGAAATACAGCATTCGAGCTTCTGGAACGAAACCAAAGAAGGGCCACATTCTCTGATCTTGTTGTGTTTATAGAAAAGCAAGCCAGCATTCTGCAAGATCCCCTCTTTGGTGATATTCATGATGTTATGCCATCCCAGAGAGCCATCCCAAAAGCTACTACATCCTACTCCAAACAGCAAATCAACCAACGAGGTAAAAGTAGTAGCTTTGCCATGGCAATAGAAACGAGGAACTGTAACACTGCAAGTCCAAAAAACTATCAACGACCCGAAAGCCTGGTTACAAATAGGTGGGATTGTAATTGTTGCATTTGCAAGAAAGGCAAGCACTCGCTGAATGAATGTGAAATGTTAAAGCTGCAACCACGTGATGTAAAGGTGAAACTATTGAAGGAAAAAGGCATATGCTTTGGATGTCTAACCAGGGGACACGTGAGCAGAGCGTGTAGGAAAAGGAGTACATGCCTACACTGCCAAGGAAGGCACCCTAGCATTCTACACATCGATAAACCAGCAGAGAATGAAAACGACCACATGACTAATTGGACTAAACGATCAGTCAGTGGAACTCCTGTCGTTCTGGATAAAGAAGAGGACATCGGGGCTGGAAAAGATTGCAAACTGTCAATAGTACCAGTACAAATAAAGGTTTCCAAAGGCAGCACAACTATACAAACATATGCCTTTCTAGATCCTGGCAGCACATCAACCTTTTGCACAGAAAAGCTGATGCGACGGCTGAATACAACAGGACGGAAGACTACAGTTCTCCTGCAAACAATGGGTCAAAAGAAACCAGTGGATAGTTATGAAATAACTGGACTACAAGTGGGTGATTTGGATGGAATAACTTTATTGATCTGCAGAAGACATACACACAAACAAAGATACCAGTGACAAAGAGAAACCTTTTCTCTCAAAAGGATCTCAACAGGTGGCATTACTTGAAGGAAATACAACTACAAGAAATTGATGCGGACGTGGAACTCTTAATCGGAGTAGATGTCCCAAAGGCAATGGAGCCCTGGCAAATCATAAATAGCCAAGGTAATGGTCCTTATGCTGTAAGAACTCTCTTAGGATGGGTCGTCAATGGACCGCTTAGTTCAACTACCGCTGTGGACACATTTGGAAGACCAGTGGCATCAGTAAACCGCATCTCAATTGAACAACTGGAAAAGCTTCTTGTAAATCAGTATCATCATGATTTCCCAGAGAGAGAATATGAGGGAAAACTTCAAATGTCAGCTGAAGAAAGTAAATTCATGCAGCTGGTATCAAGTGCAGCTACACTGAAGGATAATCACTATTATCTACCGTTGCCACTTCGTAATAGTGATGTCATCATGCCAATAATCACCATATAGTTGAGCAAAGAGCACATTACCTTGCTATGAAATTCAAGAAGGATGCTGCATATGCTGAAGAGTACAAGGTTTTCATGGAAGATGTAATCGCAAAAGGCTATGCGGAGAAGGTGCCATCAAAGGACCTTCATCCAAATGATGGCAAGGTGTGGTACATACCCCACCATGGGGTGTACCACAAGCGAAAAAAGACACTAAGAGTAGTATTTGATTGTACATCTTCATACAAAGGAAACATCACTCAACAATGAACTCTTACAAGGACCTGACTTGACCAACTCACTTCTTGGCGTTCTGCTGAGGTTTCGCCAGGAACAGTTTGCCATCATGGCAGATATTGAAGGGATGTTCCACCAAGTTCGAGTTCACGAAAAAGACACAAACTTGTTGAGATTTCTATGGTGGCCAAATGGTGACCCAAGCCAAAGTTTAGAGCAATACCGAATGAAAGTTCATTTGTTTGGTGCCATCTCCTCACCAAGCTGTGCCAATTTTGCCCTGCAAAAGACAGCAGAAGATAATAAGAGCCAGAGTGACGCAATTGCAGTTGACACCATTAAATCAAACTTTATGTTGATGACTGCCTGAAATCTGTTGCAAAAGAAGAGCAAGCTATTATCCTCACTAAGAATCTGAGTGAACTATGTGCTAAAGGAGGTTTCAAACTAACAAAATGGATTAGCAATAGCCGTGCTGTCCTGGCTGCTATACCTGATGAATACAAAGCCAAACAGATCAAGGAACTGGACCTGGATAGAGAGAAGCTACCTGTGGAAAGGGCTCTTGGAATGTACTGGAATATTGAAGATGACACATTTGGATTCCAAATTGCTATAAAAAACAGGACCCTTACCCGACGAGCTGTGCTCTCTACTGTCAGTTCAGTATATGACCCGTTAGGTCTTGCTGCCCCCTTTGTACTAAAGGCAAAACAAGTTCTCCAAGGTCTTTGTCAGGCGAAGTGTGGATGGGATATAACAATCCCTGGTCAGTTCTCCAAACCATATGAAAAATGGCTGACTGAGTTGGAACAATTAAAACATTTGCAGGTTAGCAGATGCTTCAAACCTGAGGATTTTGGCCAAGTGGAAACCATGCAGTTGCATCACTTTTGTGATGCCAGGGAGCAAGGATACGGCACTGCAAGTTATCTCAGATGTGTCAACAGTTTGGGGGAAGTTCATGTTGCTTTAGTGATGGGGAAGGCTAGAGTAACCCCTCTCAAAAAGATGACTATACCCAGACTGGAGCTTACAGCAGCCACCCTAGCTGCAAGGATGGATCGGATGTTATGCTCAGCGCTACAGCTAAACCTCCAAGAGTCCATCTTTTGGACAGACAGCCAGTCTGTACTTAAATATATCTGCAATCAAACCAAGCGATTCCACACTTTTGTAGCTAATCGGATTGCAGTTATTCACGACATGTCAAATGAGACTCAGTGGAGATATGTGGACTCCAAACGAAATCCGGCCGATGATGCTTCCCGGGGGTTAAACATTGAAGCCTTCCTAAAGTCTAAAAGGTGGCTACATGGACCCGAATTCCTGCAAGAGGAGGAGTCTCAGTGGCCAGGGAACCCAGACAAAAGGTCACAAAGCTCTCTTTCTCCAGAGGATCCTGAAGTGAAAAGGAATGTCACTGTAAATGTGATGAGTATTGAGGGGAAAAGTCCCACAAGTGAACTAATTGAGCACTACTCAGATTGGAACAGCCTGAAAAAAGCTGTAGCTTGGATCCTGAAATGGAAAAGATTGCTCTTGGAGATCACTCAAAGAAGGAAGGTGACAAACCCTGGATTGCTGCCGAGTAATGAATCACTGAAGGAACGGGCCATAAACTCCAAAGTGACCGTCAACACAAATCTGACTGTGGAAGATATGGACAATGCTGAAATGGCCATACTTGCATTTGAACAAAGGAAACACTTTGCACAGGACATTAACCTCCTTGAAAAAAGGAAATACTGCCAAAAGGACAGCCCTATATTAAAAATGGACCCAATCCTTGATCAAGGTATACTGAGAGTTGGGGGGAGGATTAACAGATCAGCTATGCCAGTAAACGCTAAGAATCCCATAATCCTGCCCAAAAAATCCCACATATCAGAAATCATTCTAAGACACATACACATCCAAGTTGGTCACTCTGGAAGAAATCACATGCTGTCTAAACTAGGACAAAAATATTAGATGTCCTCTGCAAACTCCTCAGCACGAAAGATCATCAGAAAGTGTGTTTTCTGCAGACGTATGCAGTCTAAAGTAGGAGAGCAAAAGATGGCAGATCTTCCTCAGGACCGCGTGATGCCAGATTTGCCACCTTTCACTGCAGTTGGCGTGGACTATTTTGGACCGTTTGAGATAAAGCGAGGTCGGACTAATGTGAAACGATGGGGTGTAATCTTCACATGCCTTACTAGCCATGCAATCCACCTTGAAGTGGCTAGTAGTTTGGACACAAACTCCTGCATCAATGCAATACGGAGATTCTTATGTCGTAGAGGTACTGTGAAAACCATCAGATCTGATCAAGGTACAAATTTCATTGGTGCGCAAAAGGAGCTTGAACAATCATTAAAAGAACTAAACCACGACAAAATCCAAAGCAACCTTCTCCAAGAAGGGATCGAGTGGATATTCAACCCAGCAGCAGGCCCTCACCACGGAGGCGTATGGGAGCGACTCATCAAGTCACTAAAAAAGATTCTGAGCTCTGTGGTAAGAGAACAAGTCATGGATGATGAGGCATTGCAAACAGCCTTATGTGAAGTGGAAGCTATAATGAATGATAGACCCATCACAACCATAACAAATGACTTGAATGATGTGGAGCCTTTAACACCTAATCATCTGCTTCTGCTCAAAACTATCCCTGTTATGCCACCTGGACTCTTCGTGAAGGAGGACCTGTACTCAAGAAGAAAATGGAGACAGGTACAATATCTGGCTGATCTTTTCTGGAAGAGATGGGTCAGAGAATATCTTCCAACAATGCAACAGCGAAATAAATGGAATAAGATCAGAAGGAACTTTCTTCCTGGAGATCTCGTTGTTATTGTGGACGATTCGGCTCCCAGAAACTCCTGGGTGCTAGGACGGATTCTGAAGACCCTGCCAGGAAGTAAAGGGCTTGTCCGAAGTGTTCTAGTTAAAACAAAAACAAGTGTTTTACAGAGGCCTGTCAACAAACTCTGTTTGCTCCTGGAAGCTGGAGATTAAGTGGACTACTACTACTGGCTGAAGCTAGAAAAATCGATTTTTAATTTCTTTTTGAACTCAAGATGAATCTCATCTATGAACTCTGACAAGAAGAAAATGAATATTTGTTTTGAATATTGGCTCTATTTATTATTTGTTGTAATTGCTATATTCTATGCAATTAGGGGCTGGAATGTTAGAGCCATTTTCTGTGTTGACAATGAGTGTATTATTTTCTTATTAATTTAGATCTTAATATATTTTTTCCATTTATGTATTGGTACCGAATTAAATATTCGGAGAAAACTTTGATTTACTGCGGGCCACACCTGTGATATAAGGAAGGGGTGGGACTGAGCGTGAGGAGGAAATTGTCTCCAGCAATGAACGGGGAATCGGAACAGTCTTTGACCTCACGTTACACTGATCATTTTGTTTGTTTAAATATATGGAAGCAAATAAATCGGCCGAGGAAGGCAAATAAATCAGCGCCTACAGAGCTTTATTTGGATGGTTTTTAACGTGTGAGTCAAGAAGCGGATCCCTGTTGACGTGGCACAGTTTTTAGATATCGTACAAGAATGGGCCACGACAGGTGGTTTTAAGTGCCTCTACCACCTCACGAAAAAAGAACATGCTCACCATACGAACTATGCTGACCTTTTGGAGCTCGCAGAACTACTTGGCTGCCAGTATTTTGAGAAGTTAAAGGTTAATGCTTTCTTTAATCAACTTCATCACAAAAAAAGTGTGCAATATTTAATCTTAAATGCATTTGTTTTCTTTAAGATCGGGAAGACCAACTACACATCTCACCGAATCATCGATGAGATGTTAGAACATCTGGGGACAGATGGAGCAGCTGTCATGACTGGTATGAACTAACAACAAAAACAAGGTTGATATTCACTGCAGCTTAAAAACTAAAACATGTTTGTCCTGAAACAGGGAGAGTGAATGGAGTGGCCAAGCAGCTACAGGACACCTTCCCATGGATGGTGTCGGTTGCATGTGCCGCACACCGCCTCGCCCTGTGCTGCAAGGACGCCTCATCAGGAGTGGCTTACATGAACTCCTTCAGGGACCTTCTACAGCAGCTACACCTGTACTTCAGGAACAGTGCGAATCGCACAGCTGTACTCCAGGCTGCAGCAAAGTGCTTGGGCCTGGATAACTTGAAAGTGAAGGGAATTTAAAAGGGAAAAAACATCTTCCATATTTGGAGGCACCTGATATGACTTAATATGCTTTCATCTTGTGGCTCTAAATATTTTTAGGAAGTGAAGGACACACGCTGGCTTTCGCAAGCCATGGCTGTTTCCAACCTACAGCGGAACCTGACCGCTGTCCTAGCAGCCTTGGCTGAGGAGACGGAGCATAAGAAATGCCCAACAGCCAAGGGGTTGTATGGCTTTCTGGCCACCTACCGCTTTGTGGCATCGGTCTACCTGCAAGCAGATGTGCTGCCACATATCAGCAGGCTGTCAAGGCTGTTCCAGAAGGAAAATGTCAACTTCCTTGCTCTGAAAGTGCAGGTATACTTTCCAATGTTTTATTTTTGACACCACTGTCCATACACTGCTCATACTAACCAGATATCTGCTGCTGCTGCTGCTGCTGCATTTACACCTACTCTGTCTTTGTTATTAGGTCCCTGTGACAATGGCCTGCCTCAGAGCAATTAAAGATGCTGGAGACCATCAGCCACCAGGGTCTTTCCTTTCAAAGCTCCACGCAGACCTGGACTACCCTGCGGGACTTGGGGCTTACAGTATTGTCCATGAGGAGGAGAGGAACAAGAGAGGGACAAGAAAGGGACTGACCAGGGAAGAGCTCTGGGGCCGGTTCAGGAGCCAGGTATGTTTGTTTTAGATTTAGCAGACGCTTCTACTCACCAGAACTCAAAGTATATCTCCTTTCTAAACAAGCGACTAAGAGCATAATCTAGAGCTAAAGTCAAAGTGCAATCGTAGCAAACAATAATACAAAAGGTGCTTAAGAGGGAGGATCCTGTTAATACTAGATGCCTATTAAGTGGTTTGAATATGGACACAAGTTTCAGTTTAATAATCTGTTGCTGTTATGGTTAGGTGATGGATCCATATTTCGATGGCCTGCTGGAGAGCCTGGAGAGGAGGTTCCAGAATCTGGACCTTTTAGGGGCCTTCCATGTGCTGAGCCCTCAGGCAGCAACTGGAGATGAGGCCATTTACGTAGCCAATTTGCAGCTCCTTGCCAGCAAATTTCTACAGGCTGACTGTAATGAGGTGCTGCAGGAATGGTCCTCTTTTAAACAGCAGCTGATAGTTGGGCCATTCAAGGTATCATAATGAATTACAGTAACATTCCTTTTCAGGAGTACTATAGCCTGGATTGATGTTCATGTTGTGTTTCATGTGTCTCAGGACTTGGATCAGCAGCAGGTGATGCAGGAACTGGCATCAGAGGTGGGTGAATGGGGGCTGCTTTACCCATCTCTGAGCAAGCTAGCTGCCATTGGCCTGACCATCCCAGTTTCCAGTGTAAACTGTGAGAGGGATTTCTCAACATTGAACCGGGTAGGATACTTGAACAAGTGATATCATTATTTGACTTTATTCAAATCTCAACCCCATGGGCTCCACATCCACTTGTCTGTTGATTATTATGTTTGTATTTACAGGTGAAGACTGACTTGAGAAATCGCTTGCAGGGGGAACACCTTGCCATCTGTATGCGATTGAGCATCAATGGCCCCGCAACCAGAGACTTTCCCTTTAGGAGAGCCTTAGAGCTATTCTTTAAGACCCCCAGAAAAATAAAGTGCTCTCAGGCAGGATGCCAACTGTGCCATCATCACTAAATCGAATCAAGTCAAGTCATTTTATGTATAGAGCATAACAAAAACATATATGGATCAAGAAACAAGGCAGGACAAAATATATATGAGAGAAAAACTAAGGAAGTAAACCCCTTGGCAGAACCCAAGATATTCAAGTCACTGGGACGAAGTAGAGACATTTGGCACATTCATTACTACTGTAGGTGCCATGCTCTTTTGACACCTGATATTAAACTAAAAAATTGCCAGATGAAAGTGATGTAAATGAACAACAAAAATAAAATAAGTTACATATATGTGTTATTGGCTATGGTAGGTTATTGGTATGTTAAATTATTTGATTATTAAAATGTAAAACGATCTTTTTCATATGGGTGTTTAGAGTTAGATCTAGTCTCTAGTCATTATGTGCTCAAAGTGCACCAGATTGAAGCATTAGGAGGATGTGATGTCCAACCACCAATTATAAAATGTTCATACAATACTGAATACATTTGAAGCCTTTAATGATGTATGTGTCTTTCTTGTGCTGGCAGACACATAGAAACACAATGGCGGGGCGCACTTCGCACGCGCACGCGCACACACACTTAAAATGTCCACACGCTCCGCGCTCACATTTTGCTGGGCCCGCGTGCCTTAGCACCGCTGCTATGACTCCATCCTAGGGGAAACAAGTTTCTGTCATGTGTTGTCCTGTCTCAGTGTGAACACAGATTCAACAGCCAGCCAAAGTCTTTTGAGAGCAGCCATGCTCCTTTATTGAATTATTTGCAGTCTACTGACATTCAAACAGAGTGAAACTATAAAAAAGAAGATACAAGGCACTTAAGGATCTCATATATGCAAGTGTAAAATACACAGATTAACACATAGGACTGCTAAGTGTAAACAAGGTAAATATAGCTAATGCTAGCTGTGCAATAAGCATGTATACAGGCTAGTATGGCTAATGCTATCGTGTATGCTAGCACGAATGCTAAGGCATTTTAACGCAGTTTAAACATCTCCAAATGTCATCACATAAACACAACACATGTTACTAATCCTTACAGCCAGTGTAAGTGTCAGGCTTACACTGACAGTCATTGCTTTCTGACGGACTTGACCCTTTTACTCTTCAGGTTGCATAGGGGAAATTAGTAGCAGTCTACTGCCATTGTGGGCGGTGTCCGTCAAACATCCCCCCCCCCCTGGTCGCTACAATGAGGAAATAAATTACGGGCCAAAAGTTTTATTTACAAGTATTAAAAGTAAGCAGAGGACACCAAACCAACTGAGACCTGTCTGTCTGCTGCATCTACACACTGTACAACACACACACACACACTGTACCACACACACACACACTGTACCACACACACCTACACACTGTACCACACACACACACACTGTACCACACACACACACACTGTACCACACACACCTACACACTGTACCACACACACCTACACACTGTACCACACACACACACACTGTACCACACACACACACACTGTACCACACACACACTGTACCACACACCTACACACTGTACCACACACACACACACACACACTCCTACACACTGTACCACACACACCTACACACTGTACCACACACACACACATACACACTGTACCACACACACACACCTACACACTGTACCACACACACACACCTACACACTGTACCACACACACACACTGTACCACACACACACACTGTACCACACACACACACACACTATACCACACACACACACACACACACACACACACTGTACCACGCACACACCTACACACTGTACCACACACACACCTACACACTGTACCCCACACACACACACACACACTTACACACTGTACCACACACACACACACTGTACCACACACACTGTACCACACACACACACTGTACCACACACACACACACACACTGTACCACACACACACACACCTACACACTGTACCACACACACACATATATACACACACACACACTGTACCACACACACACACACCTACACACTGTACCACACACACACATCTACACACTGTACCACACACACACACCTACACACTGTACCACACACACACACCGACACTGTACCACACACACACACTGTACCACACACACACCTACACAATGTACCACACACACACACACAGTACCACACACACACACCTACACACAGTACCACACACACACACACTGTACCACATACACACACACTGTACCACACACACACACACACACACACACACACACACACACACACACACACACACACACACACACACACACACACACACACACACACACACACACACACACACACACACACACACACACACACACACACACACACACACACACACACACACACACACACAGGCTAGTATGGTGGCTAATGCTATTGTGTATGCTAGCACGAATGCTAAGGCATTTTAACGCAGTTTAAACATCTCCAAATGTCATCACATAAACACAACACACACACTGTACCACACACACCTACACACTGTACCACACACACCTACACACTGTACCCCACACACACACACTGTACCACACACACACACTGTACCACACACACACTGTACCACACACACACCTACACACTGTACCACACACACACCTACACACTGTACCACACACACACCTACACACTGTACCACACACACACACACACACACCTACACACTGTACCACACCTACACACTGTACCACACACACACACTGTACCACACACACACACCTACACACTGTACCACACACACACCTACACACTGTACCACACACACACACTGTACCACACACACACACCTACACACTGTACCACACACACACACACCTACACACTGTACCACACACACACACACACACTGTACCACACACACACACACACACACACCCACACACTGTACCACACACACACCTACACACACACTTACACACTGTACCACACACACTGTACCACACACACACACACACTGTACCACACACACACATACACACTGTACCACACACACACACACACACACCTACACACTGTACCACACACACACACACTGTACCACACACACACATACACACTGTACCACACACACACACCTACACACTGTACCACACACACACCTACACACTGTACCACACACACACACTGTACCACACACACACACCTACACACTGTACCACACACACACACACTGTACCACACACACACACACTGTACCACACACTGTACCACACACACACACCTACACACACACACACACACACACACACACACACACACACACACACACACACACACACACACACACACACACACACACACACACACACACACACACACACACACACACACACACACACACACACACACACACACACACACACACACACACACACACACACACACACACACACACACACACACACACACACACACACACACACACACACACACACACACACACACACACACACACACACACACACACACACACCTAACAGCCGTTGTGTATTTTATTTTGTGAAGCACTAAATGGTCTTAGAAACATCTGGACTCTTTGTTTGTAGATATCTACTAAACTAAAGCAAAGAGAGTAGGCCTGTTCTACTGAGTGATATATATTATACACACTGCTCTGCTTTCTGCACGGACCTCTCAGCTGTTCTCTCTGGAAACATCGCGTCACGATGAGAGCAGTTACTAAAATAATATCCAGGGGATGCATGCAGAGCTGTGATTGGCTGAGATCAGTCCGGCCGTGCGTCACGACTCTTTGAAACATCTCTGTTGCCGGAAATG
>JAPTMU010000162.1:343741-363741 GCA_028583405.1 Pogonophryne albipinna
GGGTAAGGCGTTATAACCTCACAGCGTCTCTGTTTTTTTTTTTTTTTAAAGGAAGCCATTTCAGATCTCTCCTCATTAAGACTCACATAGACGTTTTATTTTGAAAGTCACACAGGTTCCTTCACAATAAAATAACTCTGGAGGCCCAAAGGTGTGCGGGGTCGGCAAAGTGAAGGTCAAACAAAGGTCACAGTAGAAGAGATAACACTGACAGGAAGTGCTTTTATCTTTTAACTCTTCTTCGGGTTCGGGGACTCGAGTTCATTTTCCTGAAGTTTGGGTTTGAACACGCGGGACACGCTAAGAACACGCTAAGAACACGTTAGCCCACGCGCTTCAGGCCTCTTTAAAACTGTACATATACACGGCTCTCTGTAACGAGCGTCTTCACTCTTTGTTCTTTGCATAATGTGGAACAGAACTTTAGTCTCCTCACTTTCTAAATACCTGATCAGACCTGGAGCTGGAAACCAGTTTCATGTTCATATGAGCAAAGCAGATATTAATGTGTGAGCTTTCTAACTCTCTTTAGAGTCATCCGACCATGCTATCAAACCCTCTCTGACGGAGAGCCGGAGCTCTTCCTGTTACGGCATGAGAAACATAAACTACACATTCTTCAGTTCTTTTTCCTGATATCTGATTTCTGTGAATAAAGAGATGAACTCTAACGATGGTTCAATTACAAAATAAAAGTCTCCTCTCTCTCTGCTCCCCTCGCTTCCTGTACAGCCCCTTCAGAATAAAAGCATATTCTCTCTCTCTCAGTCCTCCTGGTCCGACCTCCCGTCCGTCTTCCCGTCTCCTGAACTCTCGTCCCTCAGTGAGTCTTTGCCTCCTTCCTCCTCTTCCTCGCCTCCCTCCTCTTCCTCGCCTCCCTCCCTGAAACTTGCCTCCCGTCTGTCCTCCCCATTGAGACCTGGTTCCTCCGGGTATCCTCCCCCCTGCAGGAGACCATTGAGACCTGGTTCCTCCGGGTATCCTCCCCCCTGCAGGAGACCATTGAGACCTGGTTCCTCCGGGTATCCTCCCCCCTGCAGGAGACCATTGAGACCTGGTTCCTCTGGGTATCCTCCCCCCTGCAGGAGACCATTGAGACCTGGTTCCTGTGGTGGTTCCTGTGGGTGAGGGTACCCTGCCCCCCCCTGCAGGAGGACCCTCCTCATCATCAGCTGGGTGTCCTCCGCCCCCCCGGCGGCCTCCCTCTCCTCCGCCTCCCTCTTGCAGTAGGAGTATCGGTGGTTCATGTGCTGCGAGTAGGACCCCGAGTGGGAGAACCTCTTCCCGCACTTATCACACTGGTAGGGTTTCTCTCCGGAGTGCAGGCGGGCGTGTTCGATCAGGTGGTGTTTGTGTTTGAACGCTTTCTGGCAGATCTCACACTGGTGGGGGCGCTTTCCTGCAACACACACACACACACAGGTGTTATAGTACAGATCTCACACACACACACACACACACACACAGACAGGTGTTATAGTACAGATCTCACACACACACACACACACACACACACACACACACACACACACACACACACACACACACACACACACACACACACACACACACACACAGGTGTTATAGTACAGATCTCACACACACACACACACACACACACACACACACACACACACGTGTTATAGTACAGATCTCTCACACACACACACACACACACACACACACAGCTGTTATAGTACAGATCTCACACACACACACACACACACACACACACACACACAGGTGTTATAGTACAGATCTCTCTCACACACACACACACACACACACACACACACACACACACACACACACACACACACACAGGTGTTATAGTACAGATCTCTCTCACACACACACACACACACACACACACACACACACACACACACACACACACACAGGTGTTATAGTACAGATCTCACACACACACACACACACACACACACACACACACACACACACACACACACACACACACACACACACACACACACACACACACACACACACACACAGGTTGGGGGCAGCACCGAACACACACTACATATAATATAATACGTGTAAAATATAAAGCATCCAAATACAAACAGGAATATCCAGATTCTAAACATAAAAACCCACTTTATGAAACCCTGCTTTCTAAAGGACAAGCTGGCAGCACGGCTTACAGGCCGCTGCGTGGCAGCGCGGCTTCCAGGTCGCTGCGTGGCAGAGCGGCTTACAGGCCGCTGCGTGGCAGCGCGGCTTACAGGCCGCTGCGTGGCAGAGCGGCTTACAGGCCGCTGCGTGGCAGCGCGGCTTACAGGCCGCTGCGTGGCAGAGCGGCTTACAGGCCGCTGCGTGGCAGCGCGGCTTACAGGCCGCTGCGTGGCAGAGCGGCTTACAGGCCGCTGCGTGGCAGCGCGGCTTACAGGCCGCTGCGTGGCAGCGCGGCTTACAGGCCGCTGTGTGGCAGAGCGGCTTACAGGCAGCTGCGTGGCAGCGCGGCTTACAGGCCGCTGCGTGGCAGCGCGGCTTACAGGCCGCTGCGTGGCAGCGCGGCTTACAGGCCGCTGTGTGGCAGAGCGGCTTACAGGCCGCTGCGTGGCAGAGCGGCTTACAGGCCGCTGCGTGGCAGCGCGGCTTACAGGCCGCTGCGTGGCAGAGCGGCTTACAGGCCGCTGCGTGGCAGCGCGGCTTACAGGCCGCTGCGTGGCAGAGCGGCTTACAGGCCGCTGCGTGGCAGCGCGGCTTACAGGCCGCTGCGTGGCAGCGCGGCTTACAGGCCGCTGCGTGGCAGAGCGGCTTACAGGCAGCTGCGTGGCAGCGCGGCTTACAGGCCGCTGCGTGGCAGCGCGGCTTACAGGCCGCTGCGTGGCAGAGCGGCTTACAGGCCGCTGCGTGGCAGAGCGGCTTACAGGCCGCTGCGTGGCAGCGCGGCTTACAGGCCGCTGCGTGGCAGAGCGGCTTCCAGGCCGCTGCGTGGCAGCACGGCTTACAGGCCACGCTGTGTGTGTGTGTGTGTGTGTGTGTGTGTGTGTGTGTGTGTGTGTGTGTGTGTGTGTGTCCCCTCATCTGTAGCCTGTTATCGTCTCATTACACCGCACTGTGAATGAATCAAAGTAAAGAAGTGGTCATGAACTCATCTGTCCATCAGACAGAGGGCTGCTGTGCCTCCTGTCATCATTAATGGACGTCTCTTTAAAATGACCGCTCAGAGGAGAGGAGTTCTCCTTTCTCTAACCGCCTGCTGCTTCCCCTCCTCTCTCCTCGGTTCCCCTCCTCGACTCCTCTCTCCTCGCTTCCCCTCCTCTCTCCTCGGCTCCCCTCCTCGAGTCCTCTCTCCTCGCTTCCCCTCCTCTCTCCCCCTCCTCGACTCCTCTCTCCTCGGTTCCCCTCCTCTCTCCTCGGTTCCCCTCCTCTCTCCTCGGTTCCCCTCCTCGACTCCTCTCTCCTCGGTTCCCCTCCTCTCTCCTCGCTTCCCCTCCTCTCTCCTCGGTTCCCCTCCTCGACTCCTCTCTCCTCGGTTCCCCTCCTCTCTCCTCGGCTCCCCTCCTCGACTCCTCTCTCCTCGCTTCCCCTCCTCTCCCCTCGGTTCCCCTCCTCGACTCCTCTCTCCTCGCTTCCCCTCCTCTCTCCTCGGTTCCCCTCCTTGACTCCTCTCTCCTCGGTTCCCCTCCTCTCTCCTCGGTTCCCCTCCTCTCTCCTCGGTTCCCCTCCTCGACTCCTCTCTCCTCGGTTCCCCTCCTCGACTCCTCTCTCCTCGGTTCCCCTCCTCGACTCCTCCGCTCGCATCTCCTGTGGGCGGGACTAAGTCTCGAGGATAGGAGTCGAGGAGGGGAGTCGAGGAGGGGAGTTAGAGAAATGAGAAAGGGCCCCAGACACTATTTGTTGTTTGTTTATATCACTGTTCTTCTTCTCTCGGTGTATAGTCTGTCTTCCGGCTGTTGCCTCTTTTGAATGACGAGTACACGCTACCGCTGCCTGCTGGCAAGGACAGTTATTGCCACTCGTCAACTGAAGTCTTCGCGGTGTGTTCATAGGCGGGCGGCGTAGCCGACGCAGGCGACGTAGCGGACGTAAAAGTCGGGACGCCTTCAGTACGCGTTCCTTGGTCTCAGGGTGGTGTGTTGCGGCCTTTAAGTGCTTTGTTTCATCTCCAAAAACCATGGAGTCATCTCGTGGCGTAGAAGGGTATAGCAACAAGTATATATATCTATATCTATATATAGGTGTAAAGATAGATGGTAGGTCAGCAATATCGTTTCACAGAATTCCTCATAAGATCAGAGAATCCGTTAGCACGTTAGCTTGTTAGCATTACCATGCCTGTTTATAACCTGTAGGCTAATGACAACGTTGTGTTGTCACTAGTTGTGTTAAACTGACCGTAGACATTAAAGGTCCCGTGTCCTGCTTCTCTGGTTCTGACCCGTCCCCTTGTGTTCTGTAGCTTCTGCATGTGAACGGTCTGCAGAGTCTCAAACCCTCAATGTGCAGCCTGTAGGGAGTAACACTCTAACACAGAGAAGACCTGTCTGTGCTGCCCCAGAACGCCTCGATGGAGATCTTTCTTTTTCCATTTGTTTCCAGCAACCAGGAAGCGACCCCAGTGACCCAGCTCACACTGTCCGCTCCTCGCAGCAGCGAGCCCCCCAACGTCCCCCCAACACGGCCCCCAGACCCCACGCAGCATTCTCATCTGTTTGTCATCACTGGGGTCATTTCCTGGTTGCTAACAAACGCCATTGTAAAACATAAACACTGATGTTCCGCTGTAACGGTGGTGGACTCATCAGAACAGAGTGGGCGAGCTGACCAATCAGAGCACAGTGGGCTCACAGGGAGGGGGGGGGGGAGGAGCTCCAACAAGCCGTGTAGGACAGAGAGTGAATACACAGACTATACAGAGATGCTGTGAGAAACCAATGTGAGTTTGGAACATTGAACAATGTGAATCTATTCTAGTCGAGCTCAACAATGGAACTATGATCAGGAGAAATGGCCGTGGGAGCTTTAACAAATCTCCCCCTGCTGTGTGACTTTAACCACAGACACCTGTCTCAGACGGCAGCATTCAGCACCAAGGTTCAAATATGCGAGGGAAACATGTGGTTTTAACTTTGTATCTAAAATATGCATAGTGTTGTGAGGGTCCCAGTGTTCAATCTTCGTGTGACCTTTATAGAAACACGTTCTGTTTCAGCGGTGTCTGAGAGTTTAATCAAATTAAACTAAAGTGTGTTTGAGTTTCAGACTCTCAGACTGATCCTCCGTCACCTGAGAGCAAAATCATTCTCTACGCTGAGACACTGACATCACAGCGCCGGATTTAAACTGCCATAACACCGCCCACACACACACACACACACACACACACACACACACACACACACACACACACACACACACACACACACACACACACACTCCTGGATTTACTACGACTCCATACGAAGGGGAGATTTCTTCATCTGACTGACAGCAGGCTGCTAGCGACACACGCCGGCCAAACACACAGCCCACACACACACACACACACACACACACACACACACACATACACATTCAGACACACACACACACACACACACACACACACACACACAAACACATTCACACACACACACACACACACACACACACAAACACATTCACACACACACACACACACACACACACACACACACACACACACACATTCACACACACACACACACACACACACACACACACACACACACACACACACACACACACACACACACACACACACACACACACACACGGTGCAGCAGAAAGAACCGGGACGTTGGATGAGTTGCGGGGGCGGGGGCTGATGTAATCTGGTGAAACAGGCGCAGGTGGAGCAGCTGCTGCTCAGGTGAAACGTTTCATGTTGAACTTCAGATTCAGAGGTGATATATTCATATAGTCTGAAACACATCTGTTCATATAGATACATATCCAGTATTCATTACAGCGTCCAACAGCACTTTGAAATGGGATGGAACCACGGCAGACTGTCCAAAACTGGATTTGAACGGGTGGTGTTTATTTGTAAATACTTTAGTATAATCACACAAATTCTGTGTTTTATATTTAATAATTCTGTGTTCTTTATTCATTGAATGTTCAATACCTGACAAGGCCGGAGATGAACAACTTGGGTCGCAGGTTCCTCAACAGTGCATTACAAGACATCTATCAATATGTGTGTACCTCCACCTTTAAACTGTCGTATTCTGCACATTTCTTATTCTATCTACATTCATCTTATAAGAGTATAATACGTATAATATCAGTTAAAATAAGTGCTTCAACATGCAGTAGTTAACATTTCAGCAAAGCAATATATTAGTACTTTGTCAGGATTAATATTTATACCCCCAAAGCTTTTTTCTTATTCAAAATAAGACCTTAACCTAAAGTATTCTTTAATGTTTAAATAAAGCCTTATTAGTGTGTCTGTCTGTGTCTCCTATTAATATCTAATAATACAAATAATACATTTCAATAACGTGCTTTAACCACCAGGTGTCCCTTGCTATCAGCTGTGGTCCGTTATGGTGTAAATATACCAATATACCGATTGGATCAAATATAAAAGTCAGCCGAATTAGTGTTGATACTGCAAGGAGACGTATTGTGAAGAGAAATTGAAGATTTTGTTTGATTGATATATTTATGATCCACGTCACATATTCAGTTTCGGCGGCAGTTCTCCTGTTTGTCCAGAAGTCTTCTCATCAGGGCTATAAATACAGAACTACGGCAGATGTGTAATATGTAATGCAGCCGAACCGTGTATTAGAATGCCGTTATGTGATGACCTCCAAAGAGAAAAGCAAGCACACTCGGAATAAAGTATTATTTTATTTTTTTAAATGTTTTCGGATTTCACATCAACAGGAAGTCCGGTTAACTAAAATGTCCGTGCGTAACAATACCCCAACCCATAAATCCGTGGGTGAATAATGTAATCACCACATTACACACATCCCTTCACATTTACATTTTAATTTACATTAAAGTATTTCGTGAGGCCTTCTAAAATGTTTTTAAATATAATTAGGGTTGTAGTTGAAGAGTTTGTAAATTATTGCGTTGCAACGCAATCGCGCCACGGCACGTCCATTAATACCACAACCACACACATGGATTAACATCGATTTAATACATTAATGTAGCCTTTGTTTCTGCTCAAAGAGGTGTCGACCAGCTGGGGCAACAAGGAAATCGGCGAAATCGAGTGTGACTATTAAAAAATAAATAATTATTATATTAATATTGACAATAGCAACCGACCGTCGGGGAGCGTTCTCATGGCGTCTATTATCAACGCTATGGGAGGTCTATGAAGGTCTATGGGACGCCCTGCCCATTGAAAACTGACTCTCAAGGGGTACCCTGTCCGTAATAGAGTGACGGGGAGGGGCCCTGACCGACCGTCAACATGTGACGGGTTGGGGCCCTGACCGACCGTCAACATGTGACGGGGAGGGGCCCTGACCGACCGTCAGCATGTGACGGGTTGGGGCCCTGACCGACCGTCAGCATGTGACGGGTTGGGGCCCTGACCGACCGTCAGCATGTGACGGGTTAGGGCCCTGACCGACCGTCAACATGTGACGGGGAGGGGCCCTGACCATCCGTCAACATGTGACGGGTTGGGGCCCTGACCGACCGTCAGCATGTGACGGGTTAGGGCCCTGACCGACCGTCAACATGTGACGGGGAGGGGCCCTGACCATCCGTCAACATGTGACGGGTTGGGGCCCTGACCGACAGTCAGCATGTGACGGGTTGGGGCCCTGACCGACCGTCAACATGTGACGGGGAGGGGCCCTGACCGACCGTCAACATGTGACGGGGAGGGGCCCTGACCGACCGTCAACATGTGACGGGTTGGGAGTGAGAACGTGTTGTACAGAGAGACACTGAGAGATACTGAGAGACACCACTGAGAGACACTGAGAGACACTGAGAGACACTGAGAGACTCTGAGAGACACTGAGAGACACTGAGAGACTCTGAGAGACACTGAGAGACACCACTGAGAGACACTGAGAGACACCACTGAGAGACTCTGAGAGACACTGAGAGACACTGAGAGACTCCACTGAGAGACAGCACTGAGAGACACCACTGAGAGACACTGAGAGACACTGTGAGACTCTGAGAGACACTGAGAGACTCTGAGAGACACCACTGAGAGACACTGAGAGACACCACTGAGAGACACCACTGAGAGACTCTGAGAGACACTGAGAGACTCTGAGAGACACTGAGAGACACCACTGAGAGACTCTGAGAGACACTGAGAGACACTGTGAGACTCTGAGAGACACTGAGAGACACCACTGAGAGACTATGAGAGACACTGAGAGACACCACTGAGAGACTCTTAGAGACACTGAGAGACACCACTGTGAGACACTGAGAGACACTGAGAGACACCACTGAGAGACTCTTAGAGACACTGAGAGACACCACTGTGAGACTCTGAGAGACACTGAGAGACACTAAGGAGACGTTACGTTAGCATACGTTAGCATTTGTTAGCTAGCTCCCGTGATTGCATAAGAACAGGGTGTCGTCTAAATTCAATGTTGGGTTTATTACACACACTCACACACACTCACACACACACACACACACACACACACATACACACACACACACACACACTCACACACACACACACACATACACACACACACACACACACACACACACACACAGACACACACACACACACACACACACACACACACACACACACACACACACACACAGTGGTCATAGTTTTATTTATATTTTCAGACACATTTATATATATAATGTTTTCACAAACATCACAAATATATATATATATATATATATTAAAATATAAGTAGACAGAGCTAACAGCATGTATAAAAACAAATTAAAGTTAAAACACCTAGCCATAGCTAACTAGTTAGCATCATGCAGAGGAGCCGCACAGTTATTTAGCTCAGCACGATAGGCAGCTGTTGCAGAATGTGTCTTTGCAAATAAGATTTAGTTTTAATTTTACTGTAATGTTTATTTTCTGACATATTTTTAAATGTTCTTTTAAAAACTGTACCGGCAAATAATAAGTGTGGATGGGATATCAGACGGGGGGGTGGGGGTAGAAGAAGTTATAATAGCATATCAGGTATATCAAAAGGGGGGGGGGGGTAATATAAGTGTGTGGGATATATACCTGTGTGCTCATATTTGTGTCTGAGGAGGGAACTGGTCTTCTGGAATGTTTTGTCGCAGAGCTCACAGGCGTACGTACCGCTTTCTGTCTTCTTCAGCTTCCTGTCCGACACATCGTCCAGCAGGAAGTCCCCGTCAGGAAACTCCACCTGCACACACACACACACACACACACACACACACACGCACACACACACACGCACACACACACACCCTTTAGTTCCTGATAATCCCACACCTGACTGCCCCCCCCCTGATCCACAGTCTGGACAGAGCTTAAAGGTAAGTCCCTAAAACAGGGGGGACATATGGGGGCGGGCTGGGGGAGGGGGGGGGGTGGAGATGAAGGTGAACAACAGGTGTTTAAGGAGGTTGATCAACAACAGCACGGTGTATCTGTGGGGGGGGGGGGGGGGTCCCAGAGATACCCTCATATAGAGTCTCTCTTAATGAACCACACACTGAAGATCTGGTGAAACGAAACTTGTGTTCAGAAGAAACATATATTGTGGCGTCTGTTGGAACTTTAGTATTTGAAACATTTGTAAAATATAGTGTTTAAAGAGTTTGTTGGGGGTTGTTAGGACCCTTACACCCCCCACCCTGATCTATGACCTCATCAGGGTCTCTGTGGGCCTCATGGTCTTCAGGGGTCGGATCAAACTTGGAGAATTGATTGAAATGTGATTTAAACCTTTCCTT
The DNA here is from genome assembly GCA_028583405.1 of Pogonophryne albipinna. Lineage (NCBI taxonomy): Eukaryota > Metazoa > Chordata > Actinopteri > Perciformes > Artedidraconidae > Pogonophryne > Pogonophryne albipinna. Next base: position 353,654 of record JAPTMU010000162.1, read on the forward strand.
ACATTAACTGAATGTATGTAATGTCAGTTTTCGCACGTACATGCGAGTAAACAACAGCAACCCGGACCGTGTACTTGAGACCCGGTTCTAACACTGATCTGTGAGGACACTATCTGAGATCTGGTTTACCTGGAACCCAGGTTTCCGTTGGTACTTCCTCCTCTGCTGGATGTCGTTGAAGGAGCTGAAGCTGTAGGCCATGTGGGGCAGGAAGCTCAGGGGGTCCAGACCTGGGTACGAGCTGAGGCCCGGGACCTGGGCCGCGGAGAGGAAGCTGGGCGGAGGGAACGCTCCGTGGGGGTGCAGCGAGGAGTAGACCGGGCCTCCGGAGAACAGGTTCATCCCGAACAGGGGACTGGAGCCCCCCTCCGAGACCTCCTTCTTGATGTGGACCAGGTCCTCACTGAACCCGTTGACCCGGGGCCTCTTGGACAGCAGCTTCTGGATCAGGTGTTTGGGCAGCGACAGGTCGAGGGGGGAGTCCCCAGGGGGGTCATCTGAGGCCAGGCTGTTGGGGGTGTAGGAGGTCTTTGAGGAGGTGGAGGACAGGTTGAGGGGGGAGGGAGTGTCGGTCCTCAGGGGGTGCAGAGAATCCCCCCCGGTCGGCCTGGAGGTCTTACTGAGTCTATGGGAGGCGTCTCCGTTAGTGAAGTGCATCATGGGGGACCGGCAGAGGTCTGGGGTCGGGGTCTTCCTCTTCAGACCCCCCCCCTGCTGGTTCTGGTTCCTCCACTGGGAGAACCACTCCCTCACAAAGTCCTGCGGGAGCCCCACAGCGAGGGAGATCTGGAGTAGCTGGTCTGGGCTGGGATCGCTGTTCAGTGCAAAGTAGTTCCTCAGCAGAGAGACCAGGTCTTTGAAGGGGTGGGGGGGGCTGGTGGCAGTCTCGGTGGTGGACCCCTCGGGGGGGCTGCTGTCCGGCTGCAGCACCGCCTGGATCTCCTGGTTCTTGCGGCACTGGTACCGCTCGTGCTGGTGCAGCGGGATGGGCCCTGGGAAGGCCTGCTTACAGAACTGACAGCAGAACAGGAAGTGGTTCTGCCCATCTGGATCCCCCCCCCCCAAGTGGCTGGGCTTCTCCTTCTTGAAGTTCATCTTGGACTCGATGAGGTTCCTGGCCTCGTTCACCTTCTGAAGCGTGAAGTCCATGATGGTCTTGGTGGGGCTGCCCGCCCCCTCCATCTGGGCCCCCAGCTCCTTCATGTAGGCCCGGAGCTTCTGGACCTCCTCCGGGTTCCCGTCCACCTTCTGCCGGGTCACCGTGTTGTCCACGATCTGGAGCACCTTCTGGACCTCGCACAGGTTCCCCAGGCCCAGCAGGTCCAGCCCCCCCCGGCCCCCCAGGCCCAGCAGGGGGTTCTGGGAGGAGCTATGGACCCCCCCGTTCAAGTAGACCCCCGGACCCCCAAACCCGTGCTGGGCCATCAGGAGCCGGTACTCGTTGAAGTCCAGCGGCTCGGCCTTGATATCCGGCTGCTGGTCGGGAGGCTCCAAGGGCCCCTGATGCTCCAGGGGCCCCCGGGACTCCAGCTTGTGTCTCAGCTGAGCGAGGGCCGGGCTCCCCGGGGAGGAGGTGCTGGAGCTGGGGGAGGACCCGGGTCTGGATCCAGGTTTGGATCCGGTCCGCGAGATCAAGCCGATGCACTTCCTACTGCTGATGTGGGAGCTGTAGGACCCGGAGTGAGAGAACCTTTTCTTACAGTGAGAGCACTCGTAGGGTTTCTCCCCTGAAACACAAACAACAACAAATCAGTCAATCAATCAATCAATCAATCAAACAATCAATCAAAGTTACTGAGGAATAACTGAAGGAGGAGCATATCTCCGATATATCTCCGATATATCATCTCTATATCGATGATATAATAATAGATGGATGATATCACCTTGAAGAGGTCTAGAGTCTGAGGAACTCACCGCTGTGGATGCGCAGGTGCTCCTTCAGGTGATGCTTGTATTTGAAGGCTTTCCCACACTCGCTGCATTTGAACTTCCTGTTTCCTGCGGCCTCGCCGATCAGCGCCTGCACACACACTCTGATCAATACCTGCACACACACTCTGATCAATACCTGCACACACACTCTGATCAACACCTGCACACACACTCTGATCAACACCTGCACACACACTCTGATCAACACCTGCACACACACTATGATCAACACCTGCACACACACTCTGATCAACACCTGCACACACACTCTGATCAATACCTGCACACACACTCTGATCAATACCTGCACACACACTCTGATCAACACCTGCACACACACTCTGATCAATACCTGCACACACACTCTGATCAACACCTGCACACACACTCTGATCAATTCCTGCACACACACTCTGATCAACACCTGCACACACACTCTGATCAATACCTGCACACACACTCTGATCAACACCTGCACACACACTCTGATCAACACCAGAGGCCTGTACTACGAAGCCGGATGTTCTCTTAGTGGCTAACTTCAGGGAAAACTCTGGGTTTCCGGTCCTACGACGCTGGTTCTCTTTTTAGCGGGCTAGATCTCCAGGGTAACTGATGCTGAGCAGCTAGCCTGCTGCGGAGCAGGTTAGGTTGCAGGCTAAGAGATCAACTCAGTGAAAGCACCGCCTGCTGACCAATCAGAGCTCAGTGTGCGGAGTTTAAAGCGATCAAGTCATATTACAGGAGAAAGGAAATACAGAAAAGCTGCCGTTGCAGGAAAGACGGCCGGCAACAATCACCGACTGTGTGAACGTGAACATGAATAGAATATCACCTCCATCTTCAGAGCAATCTGACTATTATAACATTAGCGTTAAGAAAGCTTACTGAAATATCTGCCACAACATCAGTAACCGGATCAGAGTAACATTAAGTACAGTCCGCGGCATATCACTTCATAATGTATCATATATCTCCTGATCTGAGTCAGCTGAGCCGTATCTGGCCGTGCAACACTCACAGAGTCACAGACTGGATGCAGAAGGATTATTTTAAGCAACACATTAAGTTGAGGAAACACTCAAGTCAAATGTAATGAAAGTCAGATGGTGTCTTAGACGGGCAGTGATATCATAAACCTGTTCATGTACGCATTCAAACACTTGTTCTGTTACCAGCTGTATTCACCTTGCAGGTGCAGCTCTGTGGCTTTGATCCTGGATCAAGTGTTTAAGTCATGTTTAAAGTTTAACTTCTTCATATGTCTAATATTAAAGTTCACTTTTCATTCAGGAAGTATGACGCTGCGCTGTCAGTGCGCTTCTCCATGTTTGTGATTGGTCGAATGCTCCAGATACCACCCCTCTCATGTGAACGCGCACCTAACTAGATAGGACACGGCTGGCTTGAGCGATCCACTTGATAACCCGCGTCGTAGGACCGCTTAGCGAGAGCGCGTATGTTTTGGATTTGGCCAACCGGCTAACTCAAACATATCCAGGTTAGGTTGAACCAGCTTCGTAGAACAGGCCTCTGCACACACACTCTGATCAACACCTGCACACACACTCTGATCAGCACCTGGATTACACTCATGGTTTATATCATTTAAAACACCTCTGAATATCTGTGATGAGACGGGTTTCTGAATATTGTGTCAAATGTGTTGAAATGTGAACGTGTTCTCTCTTTCTGTACACCTGTAAATAAACAATAACATTTCCTCCATCAGCCCGAAGAGGAGAGAAGCTCGTCTTTAGGGTTCACTTTAGGGTGCTTAGTATTTAGAGGAAGCATGGGGGGGACATATATCCAGCTGCAGTCCTTTGACTGGTACACTAAAACCCTGAACAACGTTATTATAATATATTGTACACATAGATCTGTATTTCATCTTAATGTCAGTTTTAAGGAGCAGACTTTATGATGCTTTACATAAACAGTCTACCAGCTGACAGCAGAGTGTGTGTGTAGAGTGTGTGTGCAGAGTGTGTGTTTAACAGAGTAACTGCAGGACACAGATTAACAGGTGTTTATGGGATTACATCGTTTAAAGCCGTCTGGGGGGGGGGGGCAGGTGACTGAGTCTCGTTATGGGGGGTAGCTGGGTAATTGACTGAGAGCGTCTCGTTATCAGATTACTGATGATCACCCTAACTGTGAGTGTGTGAGTGTGTACCTGCTCTGTGGTTGGATGGTGTGTGTGAGTGTGTACCTGCTCTGTGGTTGGATGGTGTGTGTGAGTGTGTACCTGCTCTGTGGTTGGATGGTGTGTGTGTGTGTACCTGCTCGTTGGTTGGTCAGTTGTTGGTCATGTGATGCTCCAGGTGTGTGTGTGTGTGTGTGTGTGTGTGTGTGTGTACCTGCTCACACACCTGGAGCATCACATGACCAACAACTGACCAACGTCAGTTGTTGGTCATGTGATGATCCAGGTGTGTGTGTGTGTGTGTGTGTGTGTGTGTGTGTGTGTGTGTGTACCTGCTCTGTGGTTGGATGGTGTGTGTGAGTGTGTACCTGATCTGTGGTTGGATGGTGTGTGTGTGTGTACCTGCTCGTTGGTTGGTCAGTTGTTGGTCATGTGATGCTCCAGGTGTGTGTGTGTACCTGCTCTTTGGTTGGTCAGTTGTTGGTCATGTGATGCTCCAGGTGTGTGTGTGTGTGTGTGTGTGTGTGTGTGTGTGTGTGTGTGTGTGTGTGTGTGTGTGTGTGTGTGTGTACCTGCTCTGTGGTTGGTCGGTGGTTGGTCGGTGTGTGTGTGTACCTGCTCTGTGGTTGGTTGGTGGTTGGTCGGTGTGTGTGTGTACCTGCTCGTTGGTTGGTCAGTTGTTGGTCATGTGATGCTCCAGGTGTGTGTGTGTGTGTGTACCTGCTCTTTGGTTGGTCAGTTGTTGGTCATGTGATGCTCCAGGTGTGTGTGTGTGTGTGTGTGTGTGTGTGTGTACCTGCTCTGTGGTTGGTCGGTGGTTGGTCGGTGTGTGTGTGTATCTGCTCTGTGGTTGGTCGGTGGTTGGTCATGTGATGCTCCAGGTGTGTGTGTGTGTGTGTGTGTACCTGCTCTGTGGTTGGTCGGTGTGTGTGTGTACCTGCTCTGTGGTTGGTCGGTGGTTGGTCATGTGACGCTCCAGGTGAGCTCGGTGGCTGAAGGTGTCGCTGCAGGTGGGGCAGGTGAAGCTCTCTCTCTCCTGGAGGCTCTCATGTCGGTACCTGATGTGTTCCTTCAGAGACGAGAGGCGCTTGTATCCTCGATCGCAGTACGGACAGGTGAGCATCGCTGAGAAGTCGTCCGCCGACCCTGAGAGGAGATCTGGGGGGGATCAGTTTTTATTTAGATGGTTGTTGTTATTTACAGTTTTTATTTAGATCCGGGGGGTCCAAACCTTTTTCACCGAGGGCCACAGGCCGCTCACGAGAGGTTTTTCGCCTCGTAAGTTCAGTTATAAGTTGGAAAAATCAATCAAATGTAGTAAATGATGCTGTGAGCGTTATCAGCTGATCCCCTCAGATTGATGATAACAAGGAGAAATATGAAGCGTTTATTTCAAGCTTGTTATGTGAACAGGTCTTTGGGCTTTTTTCTTATCAACTAAAATTTGATAGAAAATGTTTCCAACTTGAATTGAGTCAATTTATTTTAAAAGTGGGTTTATTAACAAATGAATACTACTGTGTAATACATTTTTACATTTATATTTAAGAAGTACAATATAAGACAAGCACAAGTTTCATTTGAGAGCCATATTATATTATACTTTTTGAATTTGCTGATGGCCGTCTCAAACTGGTCCACGAGCCGCATTTGGCCCCCGGGCCGTAGTTTGGACACCCTTGATTTAGATGGTTGCTGTTATTTACAGTTTTTATTTAGATGGTTGTTGTTATTTACAGTTTGTATTTAGATGGTTGTAGTTATTTACAGTTTGTATTTAGATGGTTGTTGTTATTACAGTTTTTATTTAGATGGTTGTTGTTATTTACAGTTTGTATTTAGATGGTTGTTGTTATTACAGTTTTTATTTAGATGGTTGTTGTTATGTACAGTTTGTATTTAGATGGTTGTTGTTATTACAGTTTTTATTTAGATGGTTGTTGTTATTTACAGTTTGTATTTAGATGGTTGTTGTTATTACAGTTTTTATTTAGATTGTTGTTGTTATTTACACTTTGTATTTATATTGTTGTTGTTATTTACAGTTTGTATTTATATTGTTGTTGTTATTTACAGTTTTGATTTAGATGATTGTTGTTTATTTAGATGGTTGTTGTTATTTACAGTTTTTATTTAGATGGTTGTTGTTTATTTAGATGGTTGTTGTTATTTACAGTTTAAATTTTTTGTATTTAGATGGTTGTTGTTATTTACAGTTTTTATTTAGATGGTTCAAGGTTCTTTATTTTGTCATACGAACTAGCTACAGATTAGTTATGGTCACAGGCTTCTCCAACACAATAACACAGATAAACAGAAACATATAGTGCAAGTAAATATTAAAAAGTAAATACAAAAAGTGAAATAGTGAAATAAGAGTCTATATGCAAGCTATTGGAATGATATATTAGATAAATAGATAAATAATTACTAAGTAGCAGATGAATGTTATGGATGTTGTTTCAACAGTTCAGGTGTTTAACAGTCGTATTGCCTGTGCCTGTATTGCTGTTATTTACATTTACATTTTTGTATCTGTTCTTCACTGTAATAATCGTTGTTCCAGGCCTCACCGTGCTCGCTCTCGTCCTGCCCGGCGGCCTCAGGTGTTCCCAGGCGCATCAGCTCCTCCGGGGCTTCTGGGTAAATTATGGCGGTGTCGCTGCGCTGCAGGTATTCTGCGATGGATCCCGGGTGACCGTCGTCGTCATGGTTACGCTTCAGAAAGAAGTCATCGAGCTCGGAGACGTCCAGACTCTCTGCTGAGGAAACATGGTGAGTTCAATAGACATTTAAAGAATATAATCATAGAAACACACCACTATAAGTACACACGATATATGACGCAGAAACTGAAGAAATGAATGATGGAGTTCCTCAGGGAAACGTCCTCGGCCCTCTTAGTTTGACTTTACATGCTCACAAAACAGCAACATATTTCAACATAACATTTAAATACCAATAGAACTAGGTGAAAAACAACCACTTTATTCAGGTTCATCATTTTCTAAAGCGGAAATATCTGGGTAATCAGCCCTGGTTTCAGACAGAGGGTGAAAAGAGGTGCTGCAGCTCAGGCAGTATGACAGACATAAAGAGCTTTTTGAACATTAAAGGAGACATGTTTAAACTGTTATGGAGGACCCAGCGTGAGCCCTGAGGGATGCCTTTACTAACTCTGGAGACTTGACCTTCTTTCACAACACAACAAACCGTAACGTCACATGAATCTGTTTCTGTTTCCTCTGTTGTCTGTTTGAGGACACGTGAAACTTGTCATAAATAATTACTAAACTATGTGTTTCACCAACACAGCAAACAATCTGACAACCTGACATCTTGGTGCCAGGATAACAACCTCCATCTCAACGTCAGCAAAACCAAGGTGCTGATTGTGGATTACAGGAAACAGCAGAGAGAGGGACACACCCCCATCGCCATCAATGGGACTACAGTGGAGAGAGTCAGCAGCTTCAGGTTCCTCTGTATCCACATCACTGAGGACCTGACATGGACTCATCACTAAGGACCTGACATGGACTCATCACTGACATGGACTCATCACTGAGGACCTGACATGGACTCATCACTGAGGACCTGACATGGACTCATCACTGAGGACCTGACATGGACTCATCACTGACATGGACTCATCACTGAGGACCTGACATGGACTCATCACTGAGGACCTGACATGGACTCATCACTGAGGACCTGACATGGACTCATCACTGACATGGACTCATCACTGAGGACCTGACATGGACTCATCACTGAGGACCTGACATCGACTCATCACTGAGGACCTGACATGGACTCATCACTGACATGGACTCATCACTGAGGACCTGACATGGACTCATCACTGAGGACCTGACATGGACCCATCACTGAGGACCTGACATGGACTCATCACTGAGGACCTGACATGGACTCATCACTGAGGACCTGACATGGACTCATCACTGAGGTCCTGACATGGACTCATCACTGAGGACCTGACATGGACTCTTCACTGAGGACCTGACATGGACTCATCACTGAGGACCTGACATGGACTCATCACTGAGGACCTGACATGGACTCATCACACTACCACCATCACCAAAAAAGTTCAACAGTGGCTCTTTTGGTGATGGTGTTAGTGGAGGTCCGCAGGCTGAGGAGGTTCAACATGGACTCCAGGATAGTCTGCACCTTCTACAGGTGCACCATAGAGAGGATCCTGACCTTCTACAGGTGCACCATAGAGAGGATCCTGACCTTCTACAGGTGCACCATAGAGAGCATCCTGACCTTCTACAGATGCTCCATAGAGAGCATCCTGACCTTCTACAGATGCTCCATAGAGAGCATCCTGACCTTCTACAGGTGCACCATAGAGAGGATCCTGACCTTCTACAGGTGCTCCATAGAGAGGGTCCTGACCTTCTACAGGTGCACCATAGAGAGCATCCTGACCTTCTACAGGTGCACCATAGAGAGCATCCTGACCTTCTACAGGTGCACCATAGAGAGCATCCTGACCTTCTACAGGTGCTCCATAGAGAGGATCCTGACCTTCTACAGGTGCTCCATAGAGAGGGTCCTGACCTTCTACAGGTGCACCGCCCTCAATCGTAAGGCTTTACAGAGGGTGGTGAAAACTGCACATCATCAGCAGGACGGAGCTGCCATCCATGGAGGATCTTTACTCCCAGCGGCTCAGGAAGAAATCCCTCCGGATTATAAAAGACCCCCATCACCCCAGCCACAAACTGTTCTGTCTGCTGCCGTCTAGCAGGCGGCATCGCAGCATCAGGACTACAACCACCAGACTCAGGGACACTTTCAGGACTAAAACCTCCAGACTCAGAGACAGTTTCAGGACTAAAACCACCAGACTCGGGGAAGTTTCAGGACTAAAACCACCAGACTCAGGGACAGTTTCAGGACTAAAACCACCAGACTCGGGGACAGTTTCAGGACTAAAACCTCCAGACTCAGGGACAGTTTCAGGACAAAAACCACCAGACTCAGGGACAGCATCAGGACTAAAACCACCAGACTCAGGAACAGTTTCAGGACTAAAACCACCAGACTCAGGGACAGCTTCAGGACTAACACCACCAGACTCAGAGACAGTTTCAGGACTAAAACCACCAGACTCAGAGACAGTTTCAGGACTAAAACCACCAGACTCAGAGACAGCATCAGGTCTAAAACCATCAGACTCAGGGACAGTTTCAGGACTAAAACCACCAGACTCAGGGACAGCATCAGGACTAAAACCACCAGACTCAGGGACAGTTTCAGGACTAAAACCACCAGACTCAGAGACAGTTTCAGGACTAAAACCACCAGACTCAAGGACAGCATCAGGACTAAAACCACCAGACTCAGAGACAGTTTCAGGACTAAAACCACCAGACTCAGGGACAGTTTCAGGTCTAAAACCACCAGACTCGGGTACAGTTTCAGGTCTAAAACCACCAGACGCAGGCACAGTTTCAGGTCTAAAACCACCAGACTCAGGGACAGCATCAGGACTAAAACCACCAGACTCAGGGACAGCATCAGGACTAAAACCACCAGACTCAGAGACAGCATCAGGTCTAAAACCACCAGACTCAGGGACAGTTTCAGGACTAAAACCACCAGACTCAGGGACAGTTTTAGGACTAAAACCACCAGACTCAGGGACAGTTTCAGGACTAAAACCACCAGACTCAGAGACAGCATCAGGACTAAAACCACCAGACTTAGGGACAGTTTCAGGTCTAAAACCACCAGACTCAGGGACAGTTTCAGGACTAAAACCACCAGACTCAGGGACAGTTTCAGGACTAAAACCACCAGACTCAGAGACAGCATCAGGACTAAAACCACCAGACTTAGGGACAGTTTCAGGTCTAAAACCACCAGACTCAGGGACAGTTTCAGGACTAAAACCACCAGACTCAGAGACAGTTTCAGGACTAAAACCACCAGACTCAGAGACAGTTTCAGGACTAAAACCTCCAGA
>JAPTMU010000162.1:373741-385255 GCA_028583405.1 Pogonophryne albipinna
ACTTTAGTATAATCACACAAATTCTGTGTTTTATATTTAATAATTCTGTGTTCTTTATTGATTGATTGTTCAATACCTGACAAGGCCGGAGATGAAATATCTACATACATCTTATAGAGTATAATACATTATAATATCAGGTAAAATAAGTGCTTCAACATAGTTAACATTGCTGGAGGTATGCACACATATTGATAGATGTCTTGTAATGCGCTATTGAGGAACCTGCGACCCAAGTTTTTCATTCAATGCATAACTACACCATAGTTGTGTAGGCCTATATGATATGTCAATAAACCTTAGAAAATCTTGAAATCTTGAAAGGGATGTGCAAAATAGTCATTATATACAGTCTTTAATTAACTATTAGTAGAGAATAACGAGTAATGAATATACTTTATAGGGATCCTATTAATATCTAATAATAAAAATAATGAAATTCAATAACATGCTTTAACCACTAGGTGTCCCTTTATATCAGCTCTGCACCTTTATGGTGTAAATACAGCCTATCTACCAATTGGATCAAATTTAAAAGTCAGCCGAATTAGTGTTGATACTGCAAGGAGACGTATTGTGTGAAAAGAAATGTAAGATGTTGTTTAATTGCTGATATATTTATGATCCACGTCACGTTTTCAGTTCCTCATGTTTGTCTAGAAGTCTTCTCATCAGGGCTCTATAAATACAGAACTACGGCAGATGTGTAATATGTAATGCAGCCGAACCGTGTATTACAATGCCGTTATGTGATGACTTCCAAAGAGAAAAGCAAGAACACTCGGAATAAAGTATTATTATTTTTTTTTTAAATGTTTTCGGTCTGTTTCCGGTATTTGTTAATGACGATGTGCTGTGAGATGTGAGACTGGAATTGCACAGGGGAAAATAACGTATCTTTAGATACGGATTTTGTTAAACTAATACGTTTGCGCTGTGGACCAACACTATACATTGACGGGGAAGGGGGTAGCAATAAAGATAACACCATTAAACAGTTACACAACATAACAGCAATAATATCGATAGCAGCGTCCCTAGCAACCACCTTGGTAACAATGAAAACGTTCTATGGACGCAATTTCCTGAAGTAATCTTCATAATAACTAGCAAACTAAAGATCATGTACATCCACTGCACACATAATCTGAAATAACAACTCATATTTCTCGCATCAAATGACATCAAAACGCATTTTAATGGTCAAACAACTTTAAAATAGGCATTTTCCACCGAGAATAAAACGAAGTTCGGCCATGTTTTTTTTTTCTGCAGGGAGAAATTTGAAGATCACGTGACATAGACGCCAGCCATTGGAATGAATGGTGAAAAAAAGCAGAGCACATGGTGTAGTCCTAAACGATAGCTGGGGATTCTGGGTAGTGTAGTGTCTTCTGCCATCATTTACTCCGAAAAAATATTTGTTTCTCCGAATCGAAGGGGAAAAATACAAAAGCATTGCACACAATTTAAACCAATCAATGTTGTGTAATTAACAAGGATAATCTGGTGTTTTTGAGTTGATGAGTAGTGCAGATATCACTGTAAAATCAATCGACAGTAAGGGGAATACTTACTTCCGGGTGTACAATTTTCCGTTATCCAATGGGAATGGACGCTCACATTGCCTTTAAGGGCAGCCGACAAAAACGAATGCCGTGCTTCCATGAGCGTCAAATCCCGCCGCAGATGGGAATACATTGCAATCAGTTGAAAGCTATTTGCGTCCCTTTATGAAGCTGAAGGAGCTGAGGAGCGTCACAACTGCACGCCACGGACACTGACCAAACGTCGCTCCTGGACGATTATGGAGTGAGAGTGTGTTGATCTGACATCTCTTTGGACATTTATTCCGTTTTCTGACATTAAACTTCATTAATAATAAAAAATCTTCATCCATCATAAAATAATATGATTATTATCATTTATAATATTCTGTCATTGATGGTTTAACTGGTTCCTTTCCACTTTAATGGTGAAGAACAACCTGATAATAATATTAATATATTAGTGGGCGATATTCCAGTAAACAGCCGCCGCAGGTTTTATTCCTGCAGAAGAAGAAGTGCATTAACAGCTCTTAGTGGTTTTTAACCAGAAACATGAAAACATGAAATATAGATGAGAAAGGTTTCTGAAAATCAGCTGCAATATTCACTCAGAGATCTATTGATATACAGACAGAGATCAACTGATATACAGACAGAGATCTATTGATATACACACAGAGATCTGCTGATATACACACAGAGTTCTGCTGATCTACAGACAGAGATCTACTGATATACACACAGAGATCTACTGATATACACACAGAGATCTGCTGATATACACACAGAGATCTGCTGATCTACAGACAGAGATCTACTGATATACACACAGAGATCTACTGATATACAGACAGAGGTCTACTGATATACACACAGATATCTACTGATATACACACATAGATCTACTGATATACACACAGAGATCTACTGATATACAGACAGAGGTCTACTGATATACACACAGAGATCTACTGATATACACACATAGATCTACTGATATACACACAGAGATCTACTGATATACACACAGAGATCTATTGATATACAGACAGAGATCTATTGATATACAGACAGAGATCTACTGATATACACACAGAGATCTGCTGATATACACACAGAGATCTGCTGATCTACAGACAGAGATCTACTGATATACACACAGAGATCTACTGATATACAGACAGAGGTCTACTGATATGCAGACAGAGGTCTACTGACATACAGACAGAGATCTACTGATATACACACAGAGATCTACTGATATACAGACAGAGATCTACTGATATACAGACAGAAATCTATTGATATACACACAGAGATCTACTGATATACAGACAGAGATCTACTGATATACAGACAGAGATGTACTGATATACAGACAGAGATGTACTGATATACAGACAGAGGTCTACTGATATACACAGAGATCTACTGACATACAGACAGAGATCTACTGATATACACACAGAGATCTACTGACATACAGACAGAGGTCTACTGATATACACACAGAGATCTACTGATATACACACATAGATCTACTGATATACACACATAGATCTACTGATATACACACAGAGATCTACTGATATACAGACAGAGATCTATTGATATACACACAGAGATCTACTGATATACACACAGAGATCTACTGATATACAGACAGAGATCTACTGATATACAGACAGAGATCTATTGATATACACACAGAGATCTACTGATCTACAGACAGAGATCTACTGATATACAGACAGAGATCTACTGATCTACACACAGAGATCTACTGTTATACACACAGAGATATACTGATATACACACAGAGCTCTACTGATATACAGACAGAGATCTACTGATCTACAGACAGATATCTACTGATCTACAGACAGAGATATACTGATATACACAGAGATCTACTGATATACAGACAGAAATCTACTGATATACAGACAGATATCTACTGATCTACACACAGAGATCTACTGATCTACACACAGAGATCTACTGATATACAGACAGAGATCTATTGATATACACACATATATCTACACACAGAGATCTGCTGATCTACACACAGAGATCTACTGATATACACACAGAGATCTTCTGATATACACACAGAGATCTATTGATATACACACAGAGATCTACTGATATACAGACAGAGATCTACTGATATACAGACAGAGATCTACTGATATACAGACAGAGGTCTACTGATATACAGACAGAGATCTACTGATATACAGACTGAGATCTACTGATATACCAACGGATATCTACTGATATACAGACAGAGATCTACTGATATACAGACAGAGATCTACTGATCTACACACAGAGATTTACTGATATACAGACAGAGATCTACTGATATACAGACAGAGATCTACTGATATACAGACGGATATCTACTGATATACAGACAGAGATCTATTGATATACAGACAGAGATCTACTGATATACCGAAGGATATCTACTGATATACACACAGAGATCTACTGATATACACACATAGATCTACTGATATACACACAGAGATCTACTGATATACAGACAGAGGTCTACTGATATACACACAGAGATCTACTGATATACACACATAGATCTACTGATATACACACAGAGATCTACTGATATACACACATAGATCTACTGATATACAGACAGAGATCTATTGATATACACACAGAGATCTACTGATATACAAACAGAGATCTGCTGATATACACACAGAGATCTGCTGATCTACAGACAGAGATCTACTGATATACACACAGAGATCTACTGATATACAGACAGAGGTCTACTGATATACAGACAGAGATCTACTGATATACAGACAGAGATCTATTGATATACACACAGAGATCTACTGATATACAGACAGAGATCTACTGATATACAGACAGAGATCTACTGATATACAGACAGAGGTCTACTGATATACACAGAGATCTACTGACATACAGACAGAGATCTACTGATATACACAGAGAGATCTACTGATATACAGACAGAGGTCTACTGATATACACACAGAGATCTACTGATATACACACATAGATCTACTGATATACACACAGAGATCTACTGATATACAGACAGAGTGTAAGGTTTCAGCGTTAGAGTCTGGGAGCTTATTGTTTTGTGTTATTCTGGTGGCCTTGCAGTTTATTTTGATGTTGGCTCTGTCCTCTCGTTTCAGGTGTCATCACTTCCTGTAGTGGTGTGTCACTTGCCAGCTTGATTGTGATCTCCTGTTCTGGATTGTTTGCACCTGTGCCTCATTAACTGTTATGTATATGTAGCCCTGTTCTCCTGTTGTCTTTTGTCGGTTCGTCTTGTCTCTATACCAAGTCCATGTCTGTACTCCCTCGTGTAACCATTGAACATACTATTAGTTGAACCTAGCGAACTTTTGAGTGTCCTAGTTGATCCTAAAACCTTTTTGTATAATAAAAGGTATTCTTTGAAATCAAGAAAGAATCGTGCATCTGAGTCTTTGTGAGAACCGACCAAACAAGATGGACTCAGCCGATTCCACCGTGGTCAAAAAGGCTTTGCAGGTGCAAGGAACACGCCTGCATCAACATGCGGAACAGCTGACAACAATGAATCAGGGGGTTCAGGACTTAAATGCCCGTCAGCACAACTTCCAGGCAACAGTGACAACGGAAATAAATCACCTGGCGGAGAAAATGCGGGACATACTTACGCACCTCGAGGCACGACCTGCTGTTCCTGCGGCAGAGTTTTCCGGTCCAGCGGAGGTCGGGTTTGCTGAGATCCCCGTTCAAATACCCATGCCATCGTCTTCACTCCGCCTCGCTTCACCGGAGAAGGTCTCCGGGGATTCTGGAAACTGTCGTCCATTCCTGATACAGTGCGATCTCCATTTCAAACATCAGCCCGCAGCATTTCCCACAGATCAAGCTAAGGTAGCTTTCATAGTATCTCACTTGACGGGAAGAGCGGGAGCCTGGGCAACAGCAGAATGGGCCCGAGACTCGCCGGTTTGCCAGTCGTTAAGGTTATTCATGGATTCTATGAAAAACATTTTTGACCAAACAGCACCCGGGAGAGAGTCAGCGAGAGCCCTGGTGAACATCAAACAACGGCAGAGGAGAGTGGCGGATTACGCGATCGAATTCCGGACCCTGGCAGCGGAGAGTGGATGGAACTCAGCGGCTCTTTTTGATGCGTTTCTGCATGGATTAGCGGATCCCATAAAGGATCAGTTAGCTCCATTAGAGCTGCCTGTAGAATTGGACTCGCTCATCGCCATGGCTATCCGGGTGGACCAACGTCTAGCAGAGAGACTTCGGGAGAGAGGGGAGAAAGCAGCTTCCACTCCACGGTTCGGACGGGAGTTACAGAGGGAACACTACGGTTGGCGGAGTAATACCCGGACTTCGTCTCCAGAGCGACCAGCGCCCCCTAGCGCCGCGGAGGAACAGATGCAGCTCGGAAGAGCCAAACTCACCCCGGAGGAGCGTCAGCGCCGCCTACGGGAGCGGCGGTGTTTCTACTGCGGCCAGCAGGGTCATGTTCTGGCAGCCTGTCCGGCAAAAGATCAGGCTCATCAGCGGGAAGAGGGACGCTGGTGAGCCGAGTGACTTCTTTCGACCCTTCCTCGAGAAGACTGACTCAGGTACAAATGAAACTGAATGATAAAACTGTAACTCAGGATGCATTAATTGATTCTGGGGCTGATGAGAGCTTGTTAGACTGGGAGCTGGCTAAAGAGTTGAACTTAAACATTGTCCTTTTAGATCAGCCATTAGAGGCTAGCGCGTTGGATGGCCGCCTTTTATGTACAGTCACTCATCGCACGGAACCCATAGAAATTGTCATAGATCAGGAGCACCGTGAACATATTAGCTTTCATTTATTCAACTCAGCTCAACAGCCTCTCATTTTGGGTTACCCTTGGCTTGTTAAACATAACCCTCACATGGACTGGCTTACAGGAAAAGTTAAGGGGTGGGGGAGGGAGTGCTCTCGTTCATGTTTAGCCTCTCATACAGTTTCGAGTGGACCGCACAGAGCTGGGAACTTTAAACAGGCGTCAGATAGGGACAGTGTCACTTCTTCTAAACAGTCTGACTTTCCTGACTTATCCAAAGTGCCAGAGTGTTACAGTGACATTAAAGAGGTGTTTAACAAGACACGAGCTACTTCCTTACCTCCCCATAGACCGTATGATTGCCCCATAGAACTTCTCTCGGGCTCTACTATCCCCAAAGGACGGTTGTATTCTCTCTCTGGTCCTGAAAGGGAGGCCATGGAAGAGTATATCGGATCATCACTCAAAGCTGGCTTGATTCGGCCATCATCATCCCCAGCAGCAGCAGGTTTATTTTTTGTAGGGAAAAAGGACGGTTCATTAAGGCCCTGTATTGACTACAGTCCACTTAATCAGATCACAGTTAAGAACAGATATCCCCTTCCACTCATCTCTACGGCATTCGAACTGTTACAGGGAGCCAAGGTATTTACCAAGCTGGACTTAAGGAATGCATATCATCTTGTGCGCATCCGGGAGGGGGATGAGTGGAAAACAGGGTTCAATACACCTACGGGACATTACGAATATTTGGTGATGCCTTTTGGACTTTGTAATGCACCTGCTGTTTTCCAAGCCCTCATTAATGATGTGTTAAGAGATTTCCTGAATGTTTTCTGTTTTGTGTATCTCGATGATATTCTCATCTTTTCTCCAGATAAGAAGACTCATGTTAACCATGTTCACCTTGTTCTTCAGAGACTCTTGGCTAACCATTTGTTTGTAAAAGCCGAAAAATGCGAGTTTCATGTGAACTCTGTGGCATTTTTGGGTTTTGTGATTTCCCCTAACAAGGTGGAAATGGACCCAGCTAAGGTCAGTGACGTGGCGAATTGGCCCACGCCAGACTCTAGAAAGAAAGTTCAGCAATTCTTGGGGTTTGCTAACTTTTACAGACGGTTCATACGCAATTTCAGTGCTATTGCCTCTCCTCTCCATGTCCTTACCTCTCCCCATGTTCAGTTTGTGTGGAATCCACAGGCAGAGAAATCTTTCCTGGAACTGAAGAGGAGGTTCACCACAGCTCCCATCCTGACTGTACCTGATCGCCACCGACAGTTTGTGGTGGAAGTGGACGCCTCCAACGACGGCGTTGGAGCTATACTGTCCCAGAGGTCAGCGGGGGACAACAAGCTTCATCCGTGTGCATATCTCTCCCGTAAGCTATCTTCTGCTGAGAGGAATTACGACGTGGGAAATCGGGAACTGTTGGCTGTGAAGATTGCTTTGGAGGAGTGGCGGCACTGGTTGGAGGGAGCGGAGCAGGATTTCCTGGTCTGGACAGATCATAAAAACCTGCAATACATCAGGAAGGTCAAACGTCTGAACTCTAGGCAGGCCAGATGGGCTTTGTTCTTTAATAGATTTAGGTTCACTCTGTCATATCGTCCTGGCTCGCAGAATGGAAAGCCTGATGCACTCTCCAGAATGTATGATCCTGAGCCAGTCCCCAAGCGTCCAGACCCCATTCTGCGGCCAGACCGAGTGATAGGGAGGGTGACCTGGCCCATTGAAGCCAAGGTCAAACAGGCAAACGTTGGAAATCCTGTCCCAAGAGGGTGCCCTCAGAATCGCTTGTTTGTGCCGGAGCAACTTCGATCTCAAGTTGTTCATTGGGCCCATACGTCTGTACTTACCTGTCATCCTGGAAATAAAAGGACCCTTTTCATGGTGAGACACAGATTCTGGTGGCCGGGGATGTGGAAGGATGTTGCAGAATATGTAGCAGCGTGCCCTGTGTGCGCCAGGAACAAAACTTTCGCGGCAAGCTGCGGCAGGTCTTCTCCAACCTCTGCCCATTCCCAACAGACCATGGTCTCACATTGCGTTGGATTTTGTGACAGGATTACCAACATCGGCAGGTAATACCACCATACTCACTGTGGTTGATCGTTTTTCTAAAATGGCACACTTTGTCGCCATGCCCAAATTACCTAATGCCAAAGAAACAGCAGAGGCCATGTTGTCCCATGTGTTCAGGATCCATGGTTTTCCCAGTGATGTCGTTTCAGACCGAGGCCCACAGTTCGTGTCACGTTTTTGGAAGGAGTTTTGTCGCCTAATCCAAGCCACTGTTAGTCTGACCTCCGGATACCACCCACAGTCGAATGGACAAGCGGAGAGGATGAATCAGGATTTGGAGACCTGTTTGAGATGTCTAGCGTCCGAGAAACCCACCACCTGGAGTAAGAGTCTGATTTGGGTGGAGTATGCGCACAACACTTTACCCACATCAGCCACTGGTATCTCCCCGTTTCAATGTGTCCATGGGTACCAACCTCCATTGTTTCTGGAGCTCGAGAAAGAGGTCACTGTACCATCAGCCCATGCTCTGGTTCGACGCTGCCGTCGGGTCTGGGCGGGAGTTCGCCATATGTTGCAGAGGAGTGCAGTTCGCATGAAAGTATTGGCCGACCGGAAACGACGTCCAGCCCCCAAGTACCAGGCCGGACAACAAGTGTGGCTATCTACCAAGGATCTTCCTCTCCATGTCGCCTCCAGGAAGCTGGCTCCCCGGTTCGTTGGTCCTTTTCCCATAGCCAAAGTGATTAACCCTGTTGCTGTCCGTTTATGTCTGCCAAGATCCATCAAGGTCCACCCCACGTTCCATGTCAGTAAGGTGAAACCGGTCAAAGTGAGCATACTGGTCCCCGCCTCCACGCCCCCTCCACCTCCCCGGATTGTCGACGGAGGTCAAGTGTACACTGTGGACAAAATACTGTCTGAAAGGAAGAGGGGCCGAGGTAGACAGTTCCTGGTCGACTGGGTAGGGTATGGATTAGAGGAGAGGTGTTGGATCCCAGGCAGCTTCATTGTGGACAAGACTCTGATATCTGACTTCGATAGAGAACAGTCTCAGGCTTCAGGGACGTCTAGAGCCGTCCGTAAGAGGGGGGATACTGTAAGGTTTCAGCGTTAGAGTCTGGGAGCTTATTGTTTTGTGTTATTCTGGTGGCCTTGCAGTTTATTTTGATGTTGGCTCTGTCCTCTTGTTTCAGGTGTCATCACTTCCTGTAGTGGTGTGTCACTTGCCAGCTTGATTGTGATCTCCTGTTCTGGATTGTTTGCACCTGTGCCTCATTAACTGTTGTGTATATGTAGCCCTGTTCTCCTGTTGTCTTTTGTCGGTTCGTCTTGTCTCTATACCAAGTCCATGTCTGTACTCCCTCATGTAAACATTGAGCATACTATTAGTTGAACCTAGCGAACTTTTGAGTGTCCTAGTTGATCCTAAAACCTTTTTGTATAATAAAAGGTATTCTTTGAAATCAAGAAAGAATCGTGCATCTGAGTCTTTGTGAGTCCTTCGTGTCACAGAGATCTATTGATATACACACAGAGATCTACTGATATACACACAGAGATCTACTGATATACAGACAGAGATCTACTGATATACAGACAGAGATATATTGATATACACACAGAGATCTACTGATCTACAGACAGAGATCTACTGATATACAGACAGAGATCTACTGATATACAGACAGAGATCTACTGATCTACACACAGAGATCTACTGTTATACACACAGAGATCTACTGATATACACACAGAGATCTACTGATCTACAGACAGATATCTACTGATCTACAGACAGAGATCTACTGATATACACAGAGATCTACTGATATACAGACAGAAATCTACTGATATACAGACATATATCTACTGATCTACACACAGAGATCTACTGATCTACACACAGAGATCTACTGATGTACAGACAGAGATCTATTGATATACACACATATATCTACACACAGAGATCTGCTGATCTACACACAGAGATCTACTGATATACACACAGAGATCTACTGATATACACACAGAGATCTATTGATATACACACAGAGATCTACTGATATACAGACAGAGATCTACTGATATACAGACAGAGATCTACTGATATACAGACAGAGGTCTACTGATATACAGACTGAGATCTACTGATATACCAACGGATATCTACTGATATACAGACAGAGATCTACTGATATACAGACAGAGATCTACTGATCTACACACAGAGATTTACTGATATACAGACAGAGATCTACTGATATACAGACAGAGATCTACTGATATACAGACGGATATCTACTGATATACAGACAGAGATCTATTGATATACAGACAGAGATCTACTGATATACCGACGGATATCTACTGATATACAGACAGAGATCTACTGATATACACACAGAGATCTACTGATATACAGACAGAGATCTACTGATATACAGACAGAGATCTACTGATATACAGACAGAGGTCTACTGATATACAGACAGAGATCTACTGATATACAAACAGAGATCTACTGATATACACACAGAGATCTACTGATATACAGACAGAGATCTACTGATATACAGACAGAGATCTACTGATATACAGACAGAGATCTATTGATATACACACAGAGATCTACTGATCTACAGACAGAGATCTACTAATATACAGACAGAGGTCTACTGATATACATACAGAGGTCTACTGACATACAGACAGAGATCTACTGATATACAAACAGAGATCTACTGATATACACACAGATATCTACTGATATACACACAGAGATCTACTGATATACAGACAGAGATCTACTGATATACACACAGAGATCTACTGATATACAGACAGAGATCTACTGATCTACACACATAGATCTACTGATATATACACAGAGATCTACTGATATACAGACAGAGATCTACTGATATACACACAGAGATCTACTGATCTACAGACAGAGATATACTGATATACACACAGAGATCTACTGATATACAGACAGAGATCTACTGAATACACACAGAGATCTACTGATATACAGAAAGAGATACTGATATACAGACAGAGATCTACTGATATACACACAGAGATCTACT
>JAPTMU010000162.1:386255-423755 GCA_028583405.1 Pogonophryne albipinna
ATTTTAAATATTGAAGTTAAAAGCATCAATCTGGTGCACTTTGAGAGCAACATGAGAGATCTATGGAAACATCTCTCAGCACCCATTTGAAACAGAACTGTAAACAGATTTACTTTTTCTTTATGGATATTTTACAAATCACCCTTTTAAACTTTATTCTTGTTTTAATGTCATATAGTATTTCATACCTGTTTTTAATTTATTCTCTTATTTTTGTATAACTATAATGATCATATAAACGTGTGCCTCGGAAATAATTGTTTACATTAATGGTGACCAAACCGTTTGAGACCCACTGAGATAACACTGAGAGTCCTTTAGCTCACTGAGGCTCTCAGTCTGACAGAGAGGACTCTCCTCCACCTTGTTGTTGAAAAAACTCCTTATATCCGTTAGCGTAGCTCGCTAGCACCAGAAGCTAACAACAACGATCTCCGGTACCGTTGCGCTCTCTCTCGCTCGTGCACACAAAATGGCTCGTTTCACACACACACAGAGCCGAGCTTTAATGAAACACAGAGACCCAGAAGTAATAGTACTGTACTGCATTATATTATTTTCGAACCAATAATTTTTCCAATAATGTTTTTTTTTTTTTTTTTTTATGATTTTTTTTTTTTTTTTTATAACCATTTTTCCTCCTGGTCTCTTGCGCCCCCCCCCCCCCCCCCCTGGCATGCCTCTGCGCCCACTTTGAGAACCACTGCCCTAACCCTACCCCTGATGAACTGTGGGCTCTATCTTCTTACCTGATGATAAGTTGTCCTTCTACTTAACCAATTATTTTGTCCCAGGAGTGAAAGGAATGGGATTTAGCACTGATTTAAAATCAGAAAAGGCCTTTTTACCAAGCTCAAAACAAAGAGTAATATTTCAAAAGGTGCACATCTGATTCAAAAGTTGTATAACATTGTAAAGTTTGAATGAAGTTTCTGAGGGAAGGCTTTAAAGAGCAGTTAGCAGTATGAAGAGTCTTTCCATTGACTTTCATGTATTTGATGAATTCTGGGTAATATTTCTTGAACTCAGAAAGTTATGCATTTGAAGAGGAATAACCAGAGTGTCCTCATCGAGCCGGACAATTGGCTGTCTGACTGGAGTCTCTGCGATGAGAGATGTGGGAGGAGTTATGGTCCAAAATAACAAGGAGGAATAATAATAAAGATATTGGTGCCTCTCAGCATTCACACCAACTGACAGGGTCAGGTACCACGTGGTGTGTGCATGTGTAGGACGTGGTGTGTGCATGTGTAGGACGTGTTGTGTGCATGTGTAGGACATGTAGTGTGCATGTGTAGGACATGTAGTGTGCATGTGTAGGACATGTAGTGTGCATGTATAGGACATGTAGTGTGCATGTGTAGGACGTGTTGTGTGCATGTGTAGGACATGTAGTGTGCATGTGTAGGACATGTTGTGTGCATGTGTATGATGTGTTGTGTGCATGTGTAGGACACATTGTGTGCATGTGTAGGACACGTTGTGTGCATGTGTAGGACACGTTGTGTGCATGTGTAGGACGTGTTGTGTGCATGTGTAGGACATGTCGTGTGCATGTGTAGGACGTGTTGTGTGCATGTGTAGGACGTTTTGTGTGCATGTGTAGGACATGTAGTGTGCATGTGTAGGACGTGTTGTGTGCATGTGTAGGACATGTTGTGTGCATGTGTAGGACATGTTGTGTGCATGTGTAGGACACGTTGTGTGCATGTGTAGGATGTGTTGTGTGCATGTGTAGGACACGTTGCGTGCATGTGTAGGACGTGGCGTCCTCTGTCTGGCTGCATGATAATGCCGGTGCATTGACATGTTGGGGGGGGGCATGTCTTCCAGTCTGCTGATCATCTGTAACCCAGATTCAGAGCAGAGAGGATTGTGGGTCGTCACAGAAACCAGTAGAGGGAGCGTCTTATTGGCCAGAATCCTGGGAAAAAAGGAGGTCCTGAAGACCCCCCCCCCTTGAAGATCCCCCCGGCGTCACCTCGTCCTGGGGGGGGGGGGTATTTTCCCAGGCTGATTAGAGGTCGATGGGGGGGGGGTTCAGGTGATCTGGGTTACACAGACTGTTAGCTTAGCACAAAGACTAAGCCTCTGACATGTTGTTCACTAGGCAATAGTTTGCTAACTGATAGCATAAAACTTACACCGTCCAACGTCCACAGCTCAGGCCCTCAAACATCACAATCTTCATATATCAATACAGATTACATGTAACATGGTTTAACATGTTTCTCTACAGAAACATCTCGACATCAGAGCTATAATCCAGATTATTGATCGACCTGCTTTATGATCCAACATCTGTGTCACATCGATCACACACACACACTCTCTCCATTGACTGCCCCCCCCCCTCAGATGAATCAATTACAGAGCGGGCAATCCTGATTGGGGGGGGGGAAGACTTGTGGGGGGGGGCACATTAAAACCACTGCAGCAGGAAACACTGTGGACTTTATCTATATAAACTCTCTAACGGCCCCCACAGGAACGGGGGGGGGGGGGGGGAGATAAATGGATGCATGTTAACCACGTTTGACAGGCAGAACAAAGGGGGTCACCTCGGGTCCCGTGACGCAACCTGTACCCCCCTTCAGATCTCAACAATCATCTCCGTGCTACACTTTTAAGGATCAGTTTCTAATTGTATTGACTGTTCAAACCACACCAGGACAACCTCTTTAACTCGCCAACATTGAACCGTCAGAAATGGTATTTTCCATTAAACCTTTACTCCTTAATGGCTGAATATGGACTGAAGTTCAAGGTAAAGCGTCTGGAGTCTAAGAGGCAAACTGACCCCTCCCTCACTGTCTGGGTGCAGTGTGGGGGTCTGGAGAGGCAAACTGACCCCTCCCTCACTAAAAAACTACAGATACACTACCACTAAAGAACTACAGATATTAAGAACTACAGATACACCTTCACTAAAGACCCACAGATACACTGTCACTACAGAACTACAAATACACTGCCACTAAAGAACTACAGATACACCATCACTAATGAACTACAAATACACTGCCACTAAAGAACTACAGATACTAAAGAACTACAGATACACCATCACTAATGAACTACAAATACACTGCCACTAAAAAACTACAGATACACCATCACTAATGAACTACAAATACACCACCACTAAAGAACTACAGATACTAAAGAACTACAGATACACCGTCGCTGCATCGATGATGGAGGAACATGTATTTATTAAGTATTTATTAACTGATACCGGTCAGATTATATTTCAGAGTTTGAAGGGTTAGAAAGAAGGTTTGTTGGACACCCTCGGCTGTGGGGTGGGGGGATTATTCCCTAACCTTTGAGCTCTCAGTCTTTGAAGGCTGACAGACTCACAAAGCCACCTTCCCCCCCCCTCCCACTATCCCCCTCCCATCCCCTAACCCTTGACTCTCCTCCCCTGACCTGGCGGCATTCCCGGCTGGGGGGGGTCCTCCCCATGGATACATAGCCCCCCCTCCCCATGGATACATAGCCCCCCCTCCCAATGGATACACAGCCCCCCCTCCCCATGGATACATAGCCCCCCCTCCCCATGGATACACAGCCCCCCCCTCCCCATGGATATCTCCTCCCACCCCCCCCCCCACCAAACGATTTAATCCCACAGGCAGCACGAGAGGAAGCTGACCGTCACCATGGGAACCAACGGGGCATCGTTTACATGCAGAGTCAGACGACCAATAGGAAGGCTCGATGTTGGAGGAGGGGTGGGGGTCAAGGGGGGGCTGAAGGTCACAGGAAAACTCATCTTAAACCAGGACTCAAATAAACCCATAAAGAACTACAGATACACTGTCACTAAAGAACTACAGATACACCATCACTAAATAACTACAAATACACCATCACTAAAGAACTACAGATACTAAAGAACTACAGATACACCATCACGAAAGAACTACAGATACTAAAGAACTACAGATACACTGTCACTAAAGAACTACAGATACTAAAGAACTACAGATACACTGTCACTAAAGAACTACAGATACACCGTCACTACAGAACTGCAAATACAACGTCACTTAAGAACTACAGATACACCGTCACTACAGAACTACAGATACATTGTCACTACAGAACAACAAATACACTGTCACTAAAGAACTACAGATACACTGTCACTACAGAACAACAAATACACTGTCACTAAAGAACTACAGATACTAAAGAACTACAGATACACCATCACTAAATAACTACAAATACACCATCACTAAAGAACTACAGATACACCGTCACTACAGAACTGCAAATACAACGTCACTTAAGAACTACAGATACACCGTCACTACAGAACTACAAATACACTGTCACTACAGAACAAATACACTGTCACTAAAGAACTACAGATACACTGTCACTACAGAACAACAAATACACTGTCACTAAAGAACTACAGATACTAAAGAACTACAGATACACTGTCAATAAAGAACTACAGATACTAAAGAACTACAGATACACTGTCACTACAGAACAACAAATACACTGTCACTAAAGAACTACAGATACTAAAGAACTACAGATACACTGTCAATAAAGAACTACAGATACTAAAGAACTACAAATACACTGTCACTACAGAACTACAACTACACCGTCACTACAGAACTACAAATACACCGTCACTACAGAACTACAGATACACCATCACTAAATAACTACAAATACACCATCACTAAAGAACTACAGATACACCGTCACTACAGAACTGCAAATACAACGTCACTTAAGAACTACAGATACACCGTCAATACAGAACTACAAATACACTGTCAATACAGAACAACAAATACACTGTCACTAAAGAACTACAGATACACTGTCACTACAGAACAACAAATACACTGTCACTAAAGAACTACAGATACTAAAGAACTACAGATACACTGTCAATAAAGAACTACAGATACTAAAGAACTACAAATACACTGTCACTACAGAACTACAAATACACCGTCACTACAGAACTACAAATACACTGTCACTACAGAACAACAAATACACTGTCACTAAAGAACTACAGATACTAAAGAACTACAGATACTAAAGAACTACAAATACACTGTCACTACAGAACTACAAATACACCGCCACTACAGAACTACAAATACACTGTCACTACAGAACAACAAATACACTGTCACTAAAGAACTACAGATACACCGTCACTACAGAACTACAGATACTAAAGAACTACAAATACACTGTCACTACAGAACTACAAATACACCGTCACTACAGAACTACAAATACACTGTCACTACAGAACAACAAATACACTGTCACTACAGAACTACAGATACTAAAGAACTACAAATACACTGTCACTACAGAACTACAAATACACCGTCACAACAGAACTACAAATACACTGTCACTACAGAACTACAAATACACTGTCACTTAAGAACTGCAGATACACCGTCACTACAGAACTACAAATACACCGTCACTACAGAACTACAAATACACTGTCACTAAAGAATGACATATACACCGTCACTACAGAACTACAAATACACCGTCACTTAGGAACTACAGATACAACATCACTACAGAATTACAAATACACCGTCACTACAGAACTACAAATACACTGTCACTAAAGAACGACATATACACCGTCACTACAGAACTACAAATACAACGTCACTTAAGAACTACAGATACACCGTCACTACAGAACTACAAATACACTGTCACTACAGAACAACAAATACACTGTCACTAAAGAACTACAGATACACTGTCACTACAGAACTACAGATACTAAAGAACTACAAATACACTGTCACTACAGAACTACAAATACACCGTCACTACAGAACTACAAATACACTGTCACTACAGAACAACAAATACACTGTCACTAAAGAACTACAGATACACCGTCACTACAGAACTACAAATACACCGTCACTTAAGAACTACAGATACATCGTCACTACAGAACTACAAATACACCGTCACTACAGAACTACAGATACACCGTCACTACAGAACTACAAATACACCGTCACTACAGAACTACAAATACACCGTCACTAAATAACTACAAATACTACAGAACTACAGATACATCATCACTACAGAACTACAAATACACCGTCACTACAGAACTACAGATACACCGTCACTTAAGAACTACAGATACACCATCACTACAGAACTACAAATACACCGTCACTTAAGAACTACAGATACACCGTCACTACAGAACTACAAATACACCGTCACTACAGAACTACAAATACACCGTCACTAAATAACTACAAATACTAAAGAACTACAGATACACCGTCACTTAAGAACTACAGATACACCGTCACTACAGAACTACAAATACACCGTCACTACAGAACTACAAATACACCATCACTTCAGAACTACAAATACTAAAGAACTACAGATACACCGTCACTAAAGAACTACATATACACCGTCACTACAGAACTACAAATACACCATCACTAAAGAACGACATATACTAAAGAACTACAGATACACCGTCACTAAAGAACTACATATACACCGTCACTACAGAACTACAAATACACCGTCACTAAAGAACCACAGATACTAAAGAACTACAGATACACCGTCACTAAAGAACTACATATACACCGTCACTACAGAACTACAAATACACCATCACTAAAGAACCACAGACACGAAACAACCACAGATACACGTCACTAAAGAACTACAGATATAAATCCTGTTCTGATGAAACTGTTAACTGTGCAGTTGACTACGTTACCCAACATGCACCACTTCTAAAACGTAGAAGTTATTTGAACGTCTGCATTTCATTTTGAACCTTTACATGTTCATTTAGTCTTTACCGTTATTTGAGATCAGACTGATCAGAGGCGGGGGGGGGGGGGGGGTCGGTGTTTGATCATCCGTGAACACACAGATGACACCTTCATCCAGTCCGTTATCGATTGTTCCGTGTGTGTGTGTGTGTGACCTTGCCCCAGGTGCTCGGCCAATCAAGCGGCTCGATTATGTGGTTTATCCTCTGAGTTCAGACACACCTGAGGCCTGTACTACGAAGCCGGATGTTCTCTTAGCGGCTAACTTCAGGTTAACTCAGGGTTTCCGGTCCTACGACGCTGGTTCTCTTTTTAGCGGGCTAGATCTCCATGGTAACTGATGCTGAGCGGCTAACCTGCTCCGGACCACGTTAGGTTGCAGGCTAAGAGATCAACTCAGTGAAAGCACCGCCTGCTGACCAATCAGAGCTCAGTGTGCGGAGTTTAAAGCGATCAAGTCATATTACAGGAGAAAGGAAATACAGAAAAGCTGCCGTTGCAGGAAAGACGGCCGGCAACAATCACCGACTGTGTGAACGTGAACATGAATAGAATATCACCTCCATCTTCAGAGCAATCTGACTATTATAACATTAGCGTTAAGAAAGCTTACTTAAATATCTGCCACAACATAAGTACCCGGATCAGAGTAACATTAAGTACAGTCCGCGGCATATCACTTCATAATGTATCATATATCTCCTGATCTGAGTCAGCTGAGCCGTATCTGGCCGTGCAACACTCACAGAGTCACAGACTGGATGCAGAAGGATTATTTTAAGCAACACATTAAGTTGAGGAAACACTCGAGTCAAATGTAATGAAAGTCAGATGGTGTCTTAGACGGGCAGTGATATCATAAACCTGTTAATGTACGCATTCAAACACTTGTTCTGTTCCCAGCTGTATTCACCTTGCAGGTGCAGCTCTGTGGCTTTGATCCTGGATCAAGTGTTTAAGTCATGGATGTTTAAAGTTTAACTTCTTCATATGTCTAATATTATAGTTGACTTTTCATTCAGGAAGTATGACGCTGCGCTGTCAGTAGCTTCTCCATGTTTGTGATTGGTCAAATGTTGCTAACCCCGCCCCTTTTATGTGAACACGCACTCAGCCGGACAGAGAAACCCTGGCTTGAGTTAACAAGTTGATAACGAGCATCGTAGGACCGCTTAGCGAGGGCGCGTTTGTTTTGGATTAGGTACATCGGGTAACTCAAACGTATCCAGGGTATGTTGAACTGGATTCGTCGTACAGGCCTCTGTTCACCTGCCAATAATAATAATTACAAACTGGCAATCGTCATTAAAATCAGCTGTCAATCAGAGCAAGGCAAGGCAAGTTTATTTATACAGCACCTTTCAACACAAGGCAATTCAAAGTGCTTTACAAAAAATGAAAGACATTAAGAAAATGGCATTTAAAATCAGTCATTAAAAAGAAAAGCTAATAAAAGAAACATTAAAAGAAAAAATACATGGATAAAAGTTACAGTGCAGTCTAAGATATGAATAGTTCAATTAAAAGCAGCGACAAAAAGAAAAGTCTTCTTGCTGGATTTGAAAGTAGTCAGAGTTGCAGCGGACCTGCAGGTTTCTGGGAGTTTGTTCCAGATATTTGGAGCATAATAACTGAACGCTGCTTCTCCATGTTTAGTTCTGACTCTGGGGACAGAAAGCTGACCAGTCCCTGAAGACCTGAGAGATCTGGATGGTTCATCACTTAGCAGGAGGTCAGAAATGTATTTTGGGCCTAAACCATTCAGTGCTTTATAAACCAGCAGCAGTATTTTGAAATCTATTCTTTGACACACAGGAAGCCAGTGTAAAGACTTCAGAACAGGAGTGATCCACTTTCTTAGTGTCAGTGAGGACTCGAGCAGCGGCGTTCTGAATCAGCTGCAGCTTTCTAATAGATTCTTTAGTGAGACCTGTGAAGACACCATTGCAGTAGTCGAGTCTACTGAAGATAAAAGCATGGACAAGTCTTTCCAAATCCTGCTGTGACATTAGTCTTTTAATCCTAGATATATTCTTTAGGTGATAGTAGGCTGATTTAGTAACTGTTTTAATGTGACTGTTGAAACTCAGGTCAGAGTCCATGACTACACCTAGATTTCTGGCTTTATCTGTTGTTTTGAACATTGCAGACTGAAGCTCAGCGCTAACTTTTATACGTATAGAGCGAGGAACGACCGCCAAAATAAATCCATGTTGTTAAAATCTGAGATTATAAGAACAGGAAACATTTTTATCAAAGTAAATTTTATCGTTTGTTATCAAAAAATTATAATAAATTGGAAAACATTTACAAAAAATATATTAAGAAAAACAAAAGTTATATAACATCTGTTGATAAAATGTGTAAAAGGTAAAACTTATAATAAGAACTTTAATGGGTTTATTTAGTTGTTATTTGGGTCATAAATATAATAAAGTATTCATTACAGTTTTTACTAAAGAGCTGTTAAATTGTTATTTGAGTTTTTCTTCAAAATAAAGTCTTAGAAAATATTAAACTAACTAAAGCATATATTTCAGAGTAATGAAAGTGTTTCTGTCTCTGACCTTCACAATCAATGAGTTGGAGCTCGGGGCTAAAGGGGGGGGGGGGGGCACATGGCCCCATTAACAGGGGGGCATCAGTCACCTTGAAACACAGCAGATACACCACTCATCTGCACTGATGCATCATGGGAGACGTGGTAGCATCTGAGAGTCAATAAGTCAGAATCATAACAATGCTCAGTAATACTGAGAACATCAAGAAAACACTATAATAAGTACAATAACAATAAACCTCTCAAACTCATCTGAGAGGAACCGATCCACACGACTTTTCTTCCTCAAGACTTGTTATAAAATCACAGAGGATCAACTCTCAAACAGATTTCTGTAGCAGAATCAGGAAATCAAGAACTCATTCAACGGAGCTGGAAACATCAGCAGGGATGGATCATGAAAAGCTGACATTTGTTAACGTCTCAAAAAGAAAAATAAGAGAATCTCTCAAATCAAGAAATTGTTAAACTAGAAAACCCTAACTCTAGAAATCACAACGAGTCCCTGACGTCAGCATGTAGTGTCTCTACTTTAAAGAGTCCTCTCCTGCTGATGATCAGGTGTATATCAGCATGTAGTGTCTCTACTTTAAAGAGTCCTCTCCTGCTGATGATCAGGTGTATATCAGTATGTAGTGTCTCTACTTTAAAGAGTCCTCTCCTGCTGATGTTCAGGTGTGTATCAGTGTGTAGTCTCTCTACTTTAAAGAGTCCTCTCCTGCTGATGTTCAGGTGTATATCAGTATGTAGTGTCTCTACTTTAAAGAGTCCTCTCCTGCTGATGTTCAGGTGTATATCAGTATGTAATGTCTCTACTTTAAAGAGTCCTCTCCTGCTGATGTTCAGGTGTATATCAGTATGTAGTGTCTCTACTTTAAAGAGTCCTCTCCTGCTGGTGTTCAGGTGTATATCAGTATGTAATGTCTCTACTTTAAAGAGTCCTCTCATGCTGATGTTCAGGTGTATATCAGTATGTAGTGTCTCTACTTTAAAGAGTCCTCTCCTGCTGATGTTCAGGTGTATATCAGTATGTAGTGTCTCTACTTTAAAGAGTCCTCTCCTGCTGATGTTTAGGTGTATATCAGTATGTAGTGTCTCTACTTTAAAGAGTCCTCTCCTGCTGATGTTCAGGTGTATATCAGTATATAGTGTCTCTACTTTAAAGAGTCCTCTCCTGCTGATGTTCAGGTGTATATCAGTATGTAGTGTCTCTACTTTAAAGAGTCCTCTCCTGCTGATGTTCAGGTGTATATCAGTATGTAGTGTCTCTACTTTAAAGAGTCCTCTCCTGCTGATGTTCAGGTGAAAATCAGTATGTAGTGTCTCTACTTTAAAGAGTCCTCTCCTGCTGATGTTCAGGTGTATATCAGTATGTAGTGTCTCTACTTTAAAGAGTCCTCTCCTGCTGATGTTCAGGTGTATATCAGTATGTAATGTCTCTACTTTAAAGAGTCCTCTCATGCTGATGTTCAGGTGTATATCAGTATGTAGTGTCTCTACTTTAAAGAGTCCTCTCCTGATGATGTTCAGGTGTATATCAGTATGTAGTGTCTCTACTTTAAAGAGTCCTCTCCTGCTGATGTTTAGGTGTATATCAGTATGTAGTGTCTCTACTTTAAAGAGTCCTCTCCTGCTGATGTTCAGGTGTATATCAGTATATAGTGTCTCTACTTTAAAGAGTCCTCTCCTGCTGATGTTCAGGTGTATATCAGTATGTAGTGTCTCTACTTTAAAGAGTCCTCTCCTGCTGATGTGCAGGTGTATATCAGTATGTAGTGTCTCTGCTTTAAAGAGTCCTCTCCAGCTGATGTTCAGGTGTATATCAGTATGTAGTGTCTCTACTTTAAAGAGTCCTCTCCTGCTGATGTTCAGGTGTATATCAGTATGTAGTGTCTCTACATTAAAGAGTCCTCTCCTGCTGATGTTCAGGTGTATATCAGTATGTAGTGTCTCTACTTTAAAGAGTCCTCTCCTGCTGATGTTCAGGTGTATATCAGTAGGTAGTGCCTCTACTTTAAAGAGTCCTCTCCTGCTGATGTTCAGATGTATATCAGTATGTAGTGTCTCTACTTTAAAGAGTCCTCTCCTGCTGATGTTCAGGTGTATATCAGTATGTAGTGTCTCTACTTTAAAGAGTCCTGTCCTGCTGATGTTCAGATGTGTATCAGTATGTAGTGTCTCTACTTTAAAGAGTCCTCTCCTGCTGATGTTCTGGTGCATATCAGTATGTAGTGTCTCTACTTTAAAGAGTCCTCTCCTGCTGATGTTCAGGTGTATATCAGTAGTGTCTCTACTTTAAAGAGTCCTCTCCTGCTGATGTTCAGGTGTATATCAGTATGTAGTGTCTCTACTTTAAAGAGTCCTCTCCTATTGATGTTCAGATGTATATCAGTATGTAGTGTGTCTACTTTAAAGAGTACTCTCCTGCTGATGTTCTGGTGCATATCAGTATGTAGTGTCTCTACTTTAAAGAGTCCTCTCCTGCTGATGTTCAGGTGTATATCAGTATGTAGTGTCTCTACTTTAAAGAGTCCGCTCCTGCTGATGTTCAGGTGTATATCAGTATGTAGTGTCTCTACTTTAAAGAGTCCTCTCCTGCTGATGTTCAGGTGTATATCAGTATGTAGTGTCTCTACTTTAAAGAGTCCTCTCCTGCTGATGTTCAGGTGTATATCAGTATAGTGTCTCTACTTTAAAGAGTCCTCTCCTGCTGATGTTCAGGTGTATATCAGTATGTAGTGTCTCTACTTTAAAGAGTCCTCTCCTGCTGATGTTCAGGTGTATATCAGTATGTAGTGTCTCTACTTTAAAGAGTCCTGTCCTGCTGATGTTCAGGTGTGTATCAGTATGTAGTGTCTATACTTTAAAGAGTCCTCTCCTGCTGATGTTCTGGTGCATATCAGTATGTAGTGTCTCTACTTTAAAGAGTCCTCTCCTGCTGATGTTCAGGTGTATATCAGTAGTGTCTCTACTTTAAAGAGTCCTCTCCTGCTGATGTTCAGGTGTATAGAGACGTGAGGGAGACACATTACCGGATTACAGACGTGACGGGGACATATTACTGGTTTACAGACGTGACGGGGACATATTACTGGTTTACAGACGTGACTGGGACATATTACTGGATTACAGACTTGACTGGGACATATTACTGGTTTACAGACGTGACGGGGACATATTACTGGTTTACAGACGTGACTGGGACATATTACTGGATTACAGACGTGACTGGGACATATTACTGGTTTACAGACGTGACTGGGACATATTACTGGATTTCAGACGAGACTGGGACATATTACTGGTTTACAGACGTGACTGGGACATATTACTGATTTACCGACGTGACGGGGACATATTACTGGATTACAGACGTGATGGGGACATATTACTGGATTACAGACGTGACTGGGACATATTACTGGTTTACAGACGTGACTGGGGCATATTACTGGTTTACAGACGTGACTGGGACATATTACTGGTTTACAGACGTGACTGGGACATATTACTGCATTACAGACGTGACTGGGACATATTACTGGTTTACAGACGTGACTGGGACATATTACTGGTTTACAGACGTGACGGGGACATATTACTGGATTACAGACGTGACTGGGACATATTACTGGTTTACTGACGTGACGGGGACATATTACTGGTTTACAGACGTGACTGGGACATATTACTGGATTACAGACGTGACTGGGACATATTACTGGTTTACAGACGTGACGGGGACATATTACTGGTTTACAGACGTGACTGGGACATATTACTGGTTTACAGACGTGACTGGGACATATTACTGGATTTCAGACGAGACTGGGACATATTACTGGTTTACAGACATGACTGGGACATATTACTAGTTTACCGACGTGACGGGGACATATTACTTGGATTACAGACGTGATGGGGACATATTACTGGATTACAGACGTGACTGGGACATATTACTGGTTTACAGACGTGACTGGGGCATATTACTGGTTTACAGACGTGACTGGGACATATTACTGGTTTACAGACGTGACTGGGACATATTACTGCATTACAGACGTGACTGGGGCATATTACTGGTTTACAGACGTGACTGGGACATATTACTGGATTACAGACATGACTGGGACATATTACTGGATTACAGACGTGACTGGGACATATTACTGGATTACAGACGTGACGGGGACATATTACTGGATTACAGACGTGACGGGGACATATTACACGTGACTGGGACATATTACTGGATTACAGACGTGACTGGGACATATTACTGGATTACAGACGTGACTGGGACATATTACTGGATTACAGACGTGACGGGGAGATGTTACTGGTTTACAGACGTGACGGGGACATATTACTGGATTACAGACGTGACTGGGACATATTACTGGATTACAGATGTGACGGGGACATATTACTGGATTACAGACGTGACTGGGACATATTACTGGATTACAGACGTGACGGGGACATATTACACGTGACTGGGACATATTACTGGATTACAGACGTGACTGGGACATATTACTGGATTACAGACGTGACTGGGACATATTACTGGATTACAGACGTGACGGGGAGATGTTACTGGTTTACAGACGTGACGGGGACATATTACTGGTTTACAGACATGACTGGGACATATTACTGGATTACAGACATGACGGGGACATATTACACGTGACTGGGACATATTACTGGATTACAGACGTGACTGGGACATATTACTGGATTACAGACGTGACTGGGACATATTACTGGATTACAGACGTGACGGGGACATGTTACTGGTTTACAGACGTGACGGGGACATATTACTGGTTTACAGACGTCACGGGGACATATTACACGTGACTGGGACATATTACTGGATTATAGACGTGACTGGGACATATTACTGGATTACAGACGTGACGGGCACATGTTACTGGTTTACAGACGTGACTGGGACATATTACTGGATTACAGACGTGACTGGGACATATTACTGGATTACAGACGTGACTGGGACATATTACTGGATTACAGACATGACTGGGACATATTACTGGTTTACAGACGTGACTGGGACATATTACTGGATTACAGACGTGACTGGGACATATTACTGGATTACAGACGTGACTGGGACATATTACTGGATTACAGACGTGACGGGCACATGTTACTGGTTTACAGACGTGACGGGCACATATTACTGGTTTACAGACGTCACAGGGACATATTACACGTGACTGGGACATATTACACGTCACGGGGACATATTACTGGATTACAGACTTCACAGGGACATATTACACGTGACTGGGACATATTACTGGATTACAGATGTGACGGGGATATATTACTGGATTACAGATGTGACGGGGACATGTTACTGGATTACAGACGTGACGGGGACATGTTACTGGATTACAGACGTGACGGGGACATATTACACGTGACTGGGACATATTACTGGATTACAGACGTGACAGGGACATGTTACTGGATTACAGATGTGACAGGGACATATTACTGGATTACAGATGTGACGGGGACATATTACTGGATTACAGACGTGACGGGGACATGTTACTGGATTACAGACGTGACAGGGACATATTACACGTGACTGTGACATATTACTGGATTACAGACGTGACGGGGACATGTTACTGGATTACAGACGTGACGGGGACATATTACTGGATTACAGACGTGACGGGGACATGTTACTGGATTACAGATGTGACAGGGACATATTACTGGATTACAGATGTGACGGGGACATATTACAGGATTACAGATGTGACAGGGACATATTACTGGATTACAGACGTGACAGGATTCTGGGACAGAATATAAAACGAAGATTCAAAGATGTCAGCTTTGACTTCTAACATGGACACTACATTCAGTGCCGTAGATTTAAATCACTAACTGTCAGAGAGATGAAATACTTTCAAGAGATAAAAAAAAAACAAGCCGGTTCCATCTGAATATTGAGCGATTTTCTGCTTTTTGGTTCTGATTTTGGTTCAAAATAAACAGAAATATTGTCTTTAATATCGTATTCAGCCCTGTGACGTCACAGATAAACAAAGACTTCAACTGTGTGTGTGTGTGTGTGTGTGTGTGTGTGTGTGTGTGTGTGTGTGTGTGTGTGTGTGTGTGTGTGTGTGTGTGTGTGTGTGTGTGTGTGTGTGTGTTCTGTCCTGGGACTATCACATGTGCTCCCTCTCATTTCCTGTCTGCTCTATAAATAATGTCCACACAGACATAATATTTCTGTAAATAAAAACCGTCTTCAGGCTTGATTTGTGTCTTTGCAATGAAATTATGAAATTATGCATCGTGACCAATAAAACTGTGAGCAAACAGACATGCATCATCTCCTGCACATTCACACACACATTCACACACAAAGAGCAGCAGTGTTCAAACAGAGACGCAGCGCCGAGAGCACGGATTATCTTTATTACCGTTTACATTAGGTGGATCAAATGTGAGGAAATATTTTAAATGTGCATCCCAGAGTCTCACCCCCAGTTTCCACCGGGTCCGTCTGCGCTGCGTTACGGCTCAGACGCGTCCCAGAAAAACACACTATTTGATATGATGTAACCAATGCTTACTACAAGGACAACATCAGAAAGGACAAGGCCTGGTTTTTAGTCGCTGCAGTTTGTGGAGTGGAAGGTAACAACTACATATTAGGACATTTATAACAACAATAAACACAATTTAAACAGACACAAAAATAAAATCACTACGTAGCCTACTTACTTTCTTGTAGAAGTACAAATGTCCAGGATGCCCGAATCAATAACAAAACTGCGAGCCTGCGCGCACGACGCTACGCTTCTGAAATGCTTCTGGGACGCGTCCGGTGGGTTATGGCGCTAGAGGAGGTCGGACCAAAACCGCAGCGCAGAGTCCATGTGATGTGTTTACTGTCCACAGGTATTTACTTTAATATAAAACAGAGGAAAGCAGCAGAGAGAAACACTCAACTTTCACGCTACACTTAATAAATCCTGATATTGTGACAGTTTATCTGCGGACGTTTTAAAGAGAGTGATTTGCTCTGCAGATTATTCTCTCTGTGAAGTATGTTGTCTATCAGAAACATGTGAACACAGAGTCTTTCAATATCACATTATGCTTTTATCCACAGCGACAGGAAGGGATTTCTCCACGAAAATTTAGAATCTAAACCAGAACCTACACAATCATCAATAACACCATCAACACCATCAACACCATCAACACCATCAACACAAATAACACCAATATACCATCAACACAAATAACACCAATATAACATCAACACCATCAACACCATCAAAACCATAAATACCACCAGCACCGTTAAAACCATTAACAGCCCCATTAAAACTATCAACAGCACCAGCCCCATTAAAACCATCAGCACCATTAAAACCATCAACAGCACCAGCCCCATTAAAACCATCAACAGCATCGTTAAAACCATTAACAGCACCAGCCCCATTAAAACCAACAACAGCACCAGCACCATTAAAACCATCAGCACCATTAAAACCATCAACAGCACCAGCACCATTAAAACCATCAACAGCACCAGCACCATTAAAACCATCAACAGCACCAGCCCCATTAAAACCATCAACAGCACCAGCACCATTACAACCATTAACAGCACCAGCCCCATTAAAACCATCAACAGCACCAGCACCATTAAAACCATCAACAGCACCAGCACCATTAAAACCATCAACAGCACCAGCCACATTAAAACCATCAACAGCACCAGCACCATTAAAACCATTAACAGCACCAGCCCCATTAAAACCATCAACAGCACCAGCACCATTAAAACCATTAACAGCACCAGCACCATTAAAACCATCAACAGCACCAGCACCATTAAAACCATCAGCACCATTAAAACCATCAACAGCACCAGCACCATTAAAACCATCAACAGCACCATTACAACCATCAACAGCACCAGCACCATTAAAACCATTAACAGCACCAGCCCCATTAAAACCATCAACAGCACCAGCACCATTAAAACCATCAAAAGCACCAGCACCATTACAACCATCAACAGCACCAGCCCCATTAAAACCATCAACAGCACCAGCCCCATTAAAACCATCAACAGCACCAGCCCCATTAAAACCATCAGCACCATTAAAACCATCAACAGCACCATTAAAACCATCAACAGCACCAGCACCATTAAAACCATCAACAGCACAAGCCCCATTAAAACCATCAGCCCCATGAAAACCATCAACAGCACCATTAAAACCATCAACAGCACCAGCCCCATTAAAACCATCAACAGCACCAGCCCCATTAAAACCATCAACAGCACCAGCCCCATTAAAACCATCAGCACCATTAAAACCATCAACAGCACCATTAAAACCATCAACAGCACCAGCACCATTAAAACCATCAACAGCACAAGCCCCATTAAAACCATCAGCCCCATGAAAACCATCAACAGCACCATTAAAACCATCAACAGCACCAGCCCCATTAAAACCATCAACAGCACCATTAAAACCATCAACAGCACCAGCACCATTAAAACCATCAACAGCACC
Organism: Pogonophryne albipinna; assembly: GCA_028583405.1. Taxonomy (NCBI): domain Eukaryota; kingdom Metazoa; phylum Chordata; class Actinopteri; order Perciformes; family Artedidraconidae; genus Pogonophryne; species Pogonophryne albipinna. Next base: position 404,270 of record JAPTMU010000162.1, read on the forward strand.
AGCCCCATTAAAACCATCAACAGCACCAGCACCATTAAAACCATCAACAGCACCAGCACCATTAAAACCATCAACAGCACCAGCCCCATTAAAATCATCAACAGCACCAGCACCATTAAAACCATCAACAGCACCAGCACCATTAAAACCATCAGCACCATTAAAACCATTAACAACACCAGCCCCATTAAAACCATCAACAGCACCAGCACCATTAAAACCATCAACAGCACCAGCCCTATTAAAACCATCAACAGCACCAGCACCTTTAAAACCATCAACAGCATCAGCACCATTAAAACCATCAGCACCATTAAAACCATCAACAGCACCAGCCCCATTAAAACCATCAGCACCATTAAAACCATTAACAGCACCAGCCCCATTAAAACTATCAACAGCACCAGTCCCATTAAAACCATCAACAGCACCAGCACCATTAAAACCATCAACAGCACCATTAAAACCATCAACAGCACCAGACCCATTAAAACCACCAACAGCACCAGCCCCATTAAAACCATCAGCACCATTAAAACCATCAACAGCACCAGCCCCATTAAAACCATCAGCACCATTAAAACCATCAACAGCACCAGCCCCATTAAAACCATCAACAGCACCAGCACCATTAAAACCATCAACAGCACCAGCCCCATTAAAACCATCAGCACCATTAAAACCATTAACAGCACCAGCCCCATTAAAACCTTCAACAGCACCAGCCCCATTAAAACCATCAACAGCACCAGCCCCATTAAAACCATCAACAGCACCAGCACCAGTAAAACCATCAACAGCACCAGCCCCATTAAAACCATCAGCACCATTAAAACCATCAACAGCACCAGCACCATTAAAACCATCAACAGCACCAGCCCCATTACAACCATCAGCACCATTAAAACCATCAACAGCACCAGCCCCATTAAAACCATCAGCACCATTAAAACCATTAACAGCACCAGCCCCATGAAAAACAACCAACAGCACCAGCACCTTTAAAACCATCAACAGCACCAGCCCCATTAAAACCATCAACAGCACCAGCCCCATTAAAACCATCAACAGCACCAGCACCATTAAAACCATCAGCATCATTAAAACCATCTCAACAGCCCCATTAAAACCATCAACAGCACCATTAAAACCATCAACAGCACCAGCCCCATTAAAACCATCAACAGCACCAGCACCATTAAAACCATCAACAGCACCAGCCCCATTAAAACCATCAACAGCACCATTAAAACCATCAACAGCACCAGCCCAATTAAAACCATCAACAGCACCATTAAAACCATCAACAGCACCAGCCCCATTAAAACCATCAGCACCATTAAAACCATCAACAGCACCAGCCCCATTAAAACCATCAACAGCACCAGCACCAGTAAAACCATCAACAGCACCAGCCCCATTACAACCATCAGCACCATTAAAACCATCAACAGCACCAGCCCCATTAAAACCATCAGCACCATTAAAACCATTAACAGCACCAGCCCCATGAAAAACAACCAACAGCACCAGCACCTTTAAAACCATCAACAGCACCAGCCCCATTAAAACCATCAACAGCACCAGCCCCATTAAAACCATCAACAGCACCAGCACCATTAAAACCATCAGCATCATTAAAACCATCAACAGCCCCATTAAAACCATCAACAGCACCATTAAAACCATCAACAGCACCAGCCCCATTAAAACCATCAACAGCACCAGCACCATTAAAACCATCAACAGCACCAGCCCCATTAAAACCATCAACAGCACCATTAAAACCATCAACAGCACCAGCCCAATTAAAACCATCAACAGCACCATTAAAACCATCAACAGCACCAGCCCCATTAAAACCATCAGCACCATTAAAACCATCAACAGCACCAGCCCCATTAAAACCCTCAACACCATTAAAACCATTAACAGCACCAGCCCCATTAAAACCATCAACAGCACCATTAAAACCATTAACAGCACCAGCACCATTAAAACCATTAACACCATCAGCACCATTAAAACCATCAACAGCACCATTAAAACCATCAACAGCACCAGCCCCATTAAAACCATCAACAGCACCAGCACCATTAAAACCATCAACAGCACCAGCACCATTAAAACCATTAACAGCACCATTAAAACCATCAGCCCCATTAAAACCATTAACAGCACCAGCCCCATTAAAACCATCAACAGCACCATTAAAACCATTAACAGCACCAGCACCATTAAAACCATTAACACCATCAGCACCATTACAACCATTAACAGCACCAGCCCCATTAAAACCATCAACAGCACCATTAAAACCATTAACAGCACCAGCCCCATTAAAACCATCAACAGCACCGGACCATTACAACCATCAGCACCATTAAAACCATCAACAGCACCAGCACCATTAAAACCATCAACAGCACCAGCCCCATTAAAACCATCAACAGCACCAGCCCCATTAAAACCATTAACAGCACCATTAAAACCATCAGCCCCATTAAAACCATTAACAGCACCAGCCCCATTAAAACCATCAACAGCACCATTAAAACCATTAACAGCACCAGCACCATTAAAACCATTAACACCATCAGCACCATTAAAACCATCAACAGCACCATTAAAACCATCAACAGCACCAGCCCCATTAAAACCATCAACAGCACCAGCACCATTAAAACCATCAACAACACCAGCACCATTAAAACCATTAACAGCACCATTAAAACCATCAGCCCCATTAAAACCATTAACAGCACCAGCCCCATTAAAACCATCAACAGCACCAGCACCTTTAAAACCATCAACAGCACCAGCACCATTAAAACCATTAACAGCACCATTAAAACCATCAGCCCCATTAAAACCATTAACAGCACCAGCCCCATTAAAACCATCAGCCCCATTAAAACCATTAACAGCACCATTAAAACCATCAACAGCACCATTACAACCATCAGTACCATTACAACCATCAACAGCACCATTACAACCACCAACAGCACCAGCACCATGACAACCATCAACAGCACCATCACCATGACAACCATCAACAGCACCAGCACCATGACAACCACCAACAGCACCAGCACCATGACAACCATCAACAGCACCAGCACCATGACAACCACCAACAGCACCAGCACCATGACAACCATCAACAGCACCAGCACCATGACAACCACCAGCAGACACAGCAGGACAGAGGTCAGCTCTCTTGTGTCTGGATCGGATGGAGGATAAATAATGAATAAGGTTCAGATAAAGTGTTGAGGTAAATCTCAGAAAGCATTAAACACCGTCTGAGACTTTAAGAGAAACAGAAACAAACAGAAAGACTCCTCAGAACAAACAGGGACTCTGATGAGACCAGAACTGTGAGGAGATCTGGTCTCTGGGTCAGCTGAGACCCGTTAGACCCGTTAGCGTCTGAGATCTGCCGAGGGGTCTGAGCTTCAGAGTCACATTTACTCTACATGAGGTTAGCGTGTTGTTAGCGTGTTTAAAACCAGCAGACTTTACATGAATCCACAGGAACATGCAGAAGTCCTCAGACCTGCAGACCTGGACTCTTTCAGTCAGAGCAGAGACCCTCTGATAGATCCCCTCACGTACATGTTCTCTAACATGTTCTCTAACATGTTCTCTAACATGTTCTCTAATATGTTCTCTAACATGTTCTCTAACATGTTCTCTAATATGTTCTCTAACATGTTCTCTAACATGTTCTCTAATATGTTCTCTAACATGTTCTCTAACATGTTCTCTAACATGTTCTCTAATATGTTCTCTAACATGTTCTCTAACATGTTCTCTAACATGTTCTCTAATATATTCTCTAACATGTTCTCTAACATGTTCTCTAACATGTTCTCTAACATATTAGAGAACATGTTCTCTAATGTGTTCTCTAATGTGTTCTCTAACATGTTCTCTAATGTGTTCTCTAACATGTTCTCTAATGTGTTCTCTAATGTGTTCTCTAATGTGTTCTCTAATGTGTTCACTAACATGTTCTCTAATGTGTTCTCTAATGTGTTCTCTAATGTGTTCTCTAACATGTTCTCTAATGTGTTCTCTAACATGTTCTCTAACGTGTTCTCTAATGTGTTCTCTAATGTGTTCTCTAATGTGTTCTCTAACATGTTCTCTAATGTGTTCTCTAATGTGTTCTCTAATGTGTTCTCTAATGTGTTCTCTAACATGTTCTCTAATGTGTTCTCTAATGTGTTCTCTAACATGTTCTCTAATGTGTTCTCTAATGTGTTCTCTAATGTGTTAAAAATAACATAATAATAATAGATTACATTTGTATAGAGCCTATCAAGGGACCAAAGGCCACTTTACATGTTCTCTAACATGTTCTCTACATGTTCTCTAATGTGTTCTCTAATGTGTTCTCTAATGTGTTCTCTAATGTGTTCTCTAACATGTTCTCTAATGTGTTCTCTAATGTGTTCTCTAATGTGTTCTCTAACATGTTCTCTAATGTGTTCTCTAACATGTTCTCTAACATGTTCTCTAATGTGTTCTCTAATGTGTTCTCTAACATGTTCTCTAATGTGTTCTCTAACATGTTCTCTAACATGTTCTCTAATGTGTTCTCTAATGTGTTCTCTAACATGTTCTCTAATGTGTTCTCTAATGTGTTCTCTAATATGTTCTCTAATGTGTTCTCTAATGTGTTCTCTAACATGTTCTCTAATGTGTTCTTTAACATGTTCTCTAACATGTTCTCTAATGTGTTCTCTAATGTGTTCTCTAACATGTTCTCTAATGTGTTCTCTAATGTGTTCTCTAACATGTTCTCTAATGTGTTCTCTAACATGTTCTCTAACATGTTCTCTAACATGTTCTCTAATGTGTTCTCTAATGTGTTCTCTAATGTGTTCTCTAATGTGTTCTCTAACATGTTCTCTAATGTGTTCTCTAATGTGTTCTCTAACATGTTCTCTAATGTGTTCTCTAATGTGTTCTCTAACATGTTCTCTAATGTGTTCTCTAATGTGTTCTCTAACATGTTAATAATAACATAATAATAATAGATTACATTTGTATAGAGCCTATCAAGGGACCAAAGGCCACTTTACATGTTCTCTAACATGTTCTCTAACATATTAGAGAACATGTTCTCTAATGTGTTCTCTAATGTGTTCTCTAACATGTTCTCTAACATGTTCTCTAATGTGTTCTCTAATGTGTTCTCTAACATGTTCTCTAATGTGTTCTCTAATGTGTTCTCTAATGTGTTCTCTAATGTGTTCTCTAATGTGTTCTCTAACATGTTCTCTAATGTGTTCTCTAACATGTTCTCTAATGTGTTCTCTAATGTGTTCTCTAATGTGTTCTCTAACATGTTCTCTAATGTGTTCTCTAACATGTTCTCTAACATGTTCTCTAATGTGTTCTCTAATGTGTTCTCTAATGTGTTCTCTAACATGTTCTCTAATGTGTTCTCTAATGTGTTCTCTAATGTGTTCTCTAATGTGTTCTCTAACATGTTCTCTAATGTGTTCTCTAATGTGTTCTCTAATGTGTTCTCTAATGTGTTCTCTAATGTGTTCTCTAACATGTTCTCTAATGTGTTCTCTAATGTGTTCTCTAATGTGTTCTCTAATGTGTTCTCTAATGTGTTCTCTAACATGTTCTCTAATGTGTTCTCTAACATGTTCTCTAATGTGTTCTCTAATGTGTTCTCTAATGTGTTCTCTAACATGTTCTCTAATGTGTTCTCTAACATGTTCTCTAACATGTTCTCTAATGTGTTCTCTAATGTGTTCTCTAATGTGTTCTCTAACATGTTCTCTAATGTGTTCTCTAATGTGTTCTCTAATGTGTTCTCTAATGTGTTCTTCTAACATGTTCTCTAATGTGTTCTCTAATGTGTTCTCTAACATGTTCTCTAATGTGTTCTCTAATGTGTTCTCTAATGTGTTAAAAATAACATAATAATAATAGATTACATTTGTATAGAGCCTATCAAGGGACCAAAGGCCACTTTACATGTTCTCTAACATGTTCTCTACATGTTCTCTAATGTGTTCTCTAATGTGTTCTCTAATGTGTTCTCTAATGTGTTCTCTAACATGTTCTCTAATGTGTTCTCTAATGTGTTCTCTAATGTGTTCTCTAACATGTTCTCTAATGTGTTCTCTAACATGTTCTCTAACATGTTCTCTAATGTGTTCTCTAATGTGTTCTCTAACATGTTCTCTAATGTGTTCTCTAACATGTTCTCTAACATGTTCTCTAATGTGTTCTCTAATGTGTTCTCTAACATGTTCTCTAACGTGTTCTCTAACATGTTCTCTAATGTGTTCTCTAATGTGTTCTCTAACATGTTCTCTAATGTGTTCTCTAATGTGTTCTCTAACATGTTCTCTAATGTGTTCTCTAATGTGTTCTCTAACATGTTCTCTAATGTGTTCTTTAACATGTTCTCTAACATGTTCTCTAATGTGTTCTCTAATGTGTTCTCTAACATGTTCTCTAATGTGTTCTCTAATGTGTTCTCTAACATGTTCTCTAATGTGTTCTCTAACATGTTCTCTAACATGTTCTCTAACATGTTCTCTAATGTGTTCTCTAATGTGTTCTCTAATGTGTTCTCTAATGTGTTCTCTAACATGTTCTCTAATGTGTTCTCTAATGTGTTCTCTAACATGTTCTCTAATGTGTTCTCTAACATGTTCTCTAATGTGTTCTCTAATGTGTTCTCTAACATGTTCTCTAATGTGTTCTCTAATGTGTTCTCTAACATGTTAATAATAACATAATAATAATAGATTACATTTGTATAGAGCCTATCAAGGGACCAAAGGCCACTTTACATGTTCTCTAACATATTAGAGAACATGTTCTCTAATGTGTTCTCTAATGTGTTCTCTAACATGTTCTCTAACATGTTCTCTAATGTGTTCTCTAATGTGTTCTCTAATGTGTTCTCTAACATGTTCTCTAATGTGTTCTCTAATGTGTTCTCTAATGTGTTCTCTAACATGTTAATAATAACATAATAATAATAGATTACATTTGTATAGAGCCTATCAAGGGACCAAAGGCCACTTTACATGTTCTCTAATATGTTCTCTACATGTTCTCTAACTCTCTCTACAGACTACAACCAGAGCGCTCTGCGTCAAACATCTTCAAACTACACAAGACACTGAAACAGGAAAACATGTTCTACAGATTTAAGAAATAAAACCATTGAGGGTTTTGATAAACGTTCTGAGAACAGAAGGAACCAGAGAGCAGGATTTACAGACAGCTGCTGCCACAGCTGGATGAGAGGAGTCCTGTTACACCCGAACTAACCCCCCATTCAGCCCGGACCCCCCCATACAGCCCGGACCCCCCCATACAGCCCGGACCCAGCAGGAAAAACCCTTTAATGTGAAGTTAGGGTCTGACGGAGCCGTAGACCCGCGGCTGAGGCCTGACACTTATTTTAATACTAAAGAGTGTTTTCTGTTCAACTGCAGCTTCTTCAGAAACTTTAAATAAAATAAACGGGATCACTCTAATTGTTTTACATTAATAAACTAAATTAACAAACCACTTTTAGATTAAACATGTTAATATCATTTTTTCATTAAAATAGGGCACGCGGCACTTTGTTTTTGCACGAGCTCCGGACCGCGAGGATAAAGTGAAGAAAACTGTAAAATCTAAAAAGTAAAATATACTTGTATGAGCCTACTTCAGGGACTTACTACTGTTAGTATTAGGCCTATTGTTATTATGTTGTTATTATTATTATTTACATCATACGGGAACATTGTGATGAAGAGGAGCAGCCACAGGTTCTCCGGAGCCGACCCGAACTCTGAGGGTCTCAGAAGGACCATGTGTGTCCCCTCCCTCTCCCCCAGCCCCCTGCATTAAAGTCCCGCAGCAGAAGTTAGAGCTCCACCGCGGGAGCCCCGCTCCGTCTCCCCGCCTGAGAGCGCCTGTCCCCGGGCTCAGAGAGTGACTCTTACCGCTCCGTCTTCCCGCCTGAAAGCACCTGTCCCCGGGCACAGTGAATGACTCTTACCGGTCTGTCTCCGGGGGTGGGCCTGCTTCCGTCTCTTCCCGCGGGGATCCTCCGCCATGCTGTCCGGCTTCATGGAGCTGAAGTCCCGCCGCCTCAAGACCCGCTGATAATCCAGATCCGGAGCTGCAGTAAAATCCCAAAATTAACTTCCTGTTTCTGTCCTCTGTTCTTCAATAAAGTTATTAATAACGTTTTTATTTCACTTAAAATAAAGTGATTATTAAAGTTATTTAAGTTTGGAGAGCGCGCACCGAGCCTGCGCACCCGCCGCCACGCGAGCTGATCTGAGAGGAGAGAGGGAGGAGACACACACACACACACACGCACACACACGCAAACATACACGCACACACACACTTTCACGCACACACACGCACACACACACAAACACACTTTCACACACAAACATACACACACACAAACATACACACACACACGCACACACACGCAAACATACACGCACACACACACTTTCACGCACACACACGTACACACACGCAAACATACACGCACACTTTCACGCACACACACACACAAACACACTTTCACACACAAACATACACACACGCAAACATACACGCACACACACACTTTCACGCACACACACGCAAACACACACGCACACACACACTTTTACGCACACACACAAACATACACTTTCACACACGCACACACATGCACACAAACACACACGCACACACTTTCACACTCAAACATATACACACACAAATATATTGAAATTATAAATAAACGTGTGTGTGTGTGTGTGTGTGTGTGTGTGTGTGTGTGTGTGTGTAAGCAGATTGTGTAGTTGTGTGCAGCAGAAACATATATGTTGTGACTTTAATGATATTTTATATTTCTGTAAAAACAGGACATATATTTTTGTTTCTGCTTCAGACAAAATATTTAAATCTGATGTAAAGTAACATTTTATATTATTTATTATTATTATTAATGTTTTTGAAATGTCATTATTGATGTTATTTGATATATAATGCTTTATGTTATTTTATATTCTATTATTACTGATGTTTTTTTACATTTAATTATTATTGAAGTTACTTATCCTCCGCAGCAGCGTGTTTCTGCTCCCCGCCCGCCTCGCTCTCTCTGCGGGGAAAGAGCTGCTGCTGCCGGCCTCTCTCTCTCTCTCTCTCTCTCTCTCTCTCTCACCTGGAGCGGGAGCGCGCACCTGCCTGCTCACCTGGCTGCAGGTAAGCGGCGCTCTGATTGGCTGCTAAGAGAAGAAGAGGAGAAGGAGACCTACCGGACAGAGAGGATGTTTCTCCCGCGGAGGAGAGCAGCGGAGTTGGGGAGAACCTCACCGTGAGTCCCGGTGCTGGTGTCCGGCAGCAGGGCTCTGTTTCCACTGTCTCACCCCTGGTCTCTCCCGGTGTCTCTCCCGGTTCCTCCCGGTTTTCCTCCCGGTGTCTCTCCCGATTCCTCCCGGTGTCTCTCTCTGTTTTCCGGCAGCAGGTCTGTCTGAGCGCCGCCTCGCGGAGCTGTCTCTCCTCCTCCTCCGAGCAGCACGCGCCACCTATCTGCACGCGGAGGGATAATTGACACAGCGTCACCTCCTCTCATCTGGAGGCAGGCAGCCCTACTGTATGTGCAGCACACCTGAGTGACGTCACTCAGGTAGGCTAACTCACCTGAGAGAGGAGAGGCCCAACCACACACACACACACACGCACGCACGCATGCACGCACACACACACACACACAAATGTCCTCAGTGTTATAACTGATTTATTAAATAAAAGAAGATCAATCAAAAATAACCAAATAACAAATAAATTAAAGATGAAACGACCCTTACATTATTTTTAATGTAAGTTCATTTTCTGTTAAATAAAAAAGATACAAACAATAAAATAGTTAAATCATAAATCATTATAAATCTTATTTAAATGCCCTAAAAAACGACAGACTCTGGGAACAGGTGTTTCTAATGCCCCCCCCACCCCCCCCCCCCCCCCCCACACACACAGGTGGGTGTGATCTGTGATGAGACTCTGGAGGGGGGGGGGGGGTATTATGATGGGGGATTATTATGGGGTGTCGGGGGCCTTAAAGGGGTTCTACACTAATCACTGTGTCGTTGCTGCCATTAGGATTACAGGGGGGGGGGGGTATGGGTTCGAACAGTAAAGAGGTCACTGTCATCGTGTTGTTTAAATAAAGATTTAACGAGATAAAAAAAAAATTCATTAACTTTTTACCTTCACAATAAAAGCCTCTCTACGTGCAGCCGGACCTTCACAATAAAAGCCTCTCTACGTGCAGCCGGACCTTCACAATAAAAGCCAGACAATCAGAATAAAAGCCTCTTTACGTGCAGCCGGACCTTCACAATAAAAGCCTCTTTACATGCAGCCAGACCTTCACAATAAAAGCCTTTTACATGCAGCCGGACCTTCACAATAAAAACCAGACAATCAGAATAAAAGCCTCTTTACGTGCAGCCGGACCTTCACAATAAAAGCCTCTTTACGTGCAGCCGGACCTTCACAATAAAAGCCAGACAATCAGAATAAAAGCCTCTTTACGTGCAAACGGACCTTCACAATAAAAGCCTCTTTACATGCAGCCAGACCTTCACAATAAAAGCCTTTTACATGCAGCCGGACCTTCACAATAAAAGCCAGACAATCAGAATAAAAGCCTCTTTACGTGCAGCCGGACCTTCACAATAAAAGCCAGACATTCAGAATAAAAGTATCTTTACGTGCAGCCGGACCTTCACAATAAAAGCCAGACATTCAGAATAAAAGCCTCTCTACGTGCAGCCAGACCTTCACAATAAAAGCCTCTTTACGTGCAGCCGGACCTTCACAATAAAAGCCAGACATTCAGAATAAAAGCCTCTCTACGTGCAGCCAGACCTTCACAATAAAAGCCTCTTTACGTGCAGCCGGACCTTCACAATAAAAGCCAGACATTCAGAATAAAAGCCTCTATACGTGCAGCCAGACCTTCACAATAAAAGCCTCTTTACGTGCAGCCGGACCTTCACAATAAAAGCCAGACATTCAGAATAAAAGCCTCTCTACGTGCAGCCAGACCTTCACAATAAAAGCCTCTTTACGTGCAGCCGGACCTTCACAATAAAAGCCAGACATTCAGAATAAAAGCCTCTCTACGTGCAGCCAGACCTTCACAATAAAAGCCTCTCTGTTCCACAGGCGCTCTTCCTCCTCCTCTTCAGTTGAATGAAGATGCAGGAGGTGTCAGATATTATGGGATTTCTGTCTCTGTTGGTCTATCAGTCCCAACATGCACTTCCTGTTTCAGCCTCCTGTCAGATAACTAAGAAAGTGTTATTTAGAACCGTCCGTTTCAGATAAAGAAGCACAAATACCTCACACATTTTGTATTAATGGAGATGTTAAGGTGAGAGAGGGAGACAGAGGGGGAGACTAGGCCTGAAATGGAACCACTGAGCTATCCGGCAGCCCAGCAATACCTTTATTTTGAAAGAACAGCTGCAGCAATACCTTTATTTTGAAAGAACAGCTGCAGCCATACCTTTATTTTGAAAGAAAAGCTGCAGCAATACTTTTATTTTGAAAGAACACTTAATAATAATTGTTTAACCTCACCTGAAAAATGCTCTTGCCTTGATATCACAGACAATACTACAGTAGTATTATATTATATGTTATTCATAGTATATGGGGCATTTTACCGAATTAGTACAAACTGCGGTCCCACAACAAGAAAAACTATTTAACAAAACAATTAAGTATTCAGACATAGATATTTACTAAGAATATGTTATGGTCTATTTAAACCCAAGGCATTACATTAGATAGCGATAAGCTTAATATACAAAAACATCATTTATAGGGTACTTTCTATTGGGAAGTAGCTGTCCCCAACCCTGACATCTAAATTTCAATTTCTGTAAATAACACTTAAAACATTTTTTTAAATGTTGTTCAATGTTGTATTTAGAAGATCTTTATGATTACATTCAAACAGAAGTTGGAATATTTAGATTTATTGTGGGTATCATTTTTTTTATAAAAAAACTATACTCAAAAAAATCATGTCCCCAGTTTTCATGTCACTACCGAAACACAAGGGGTTTTAGTCCAATGGCTGGGCCTTGTTTTAGTCCAATGGCTGAGCCTGGTTTTAGTCCAATGGCTGAGCCTGGTTTTAGTCCAATGGCTGGGCCTGGTTTTAGTCCAATGGCTGAGCCTGGTTTTAGTCCAATGGCTGGGCCTGGTTTTAGTCCAATGGCTGAGCCTGGTTTTAGTCCAATGGCTGGGCCTGGTTTTAGTCCAATGGCTGGGCCTGGTTTTAGTCCAATGGCTGGGCTTGGATTTAGTCCAATGGCTGGGCCTGGTTTTAGTCCAATGGCTGGGCCTGGTTTTAGTCCAATGGCTGGGCCTGGTTTTAGTCCAATGGCTGGGCCTGGTTTTAGTCCAATGGCTGGGCTTGGTTTTAGTCCAATGGCTGGGCCTGGTTTTAGTACAATGGCTGGGCCTGGTTTTTAGCCACACCCCTGCATTTTTGACAAGGCAGTGACACTGCATCCCTGTCCCTCATGGCTGAATGGCAAGTAGCTATATCCCATACTTTTGATATAAATCTGTTCCAAAATCTGAAAATCGGCATGAATTGTCACTACCGAACACATATTATCTTCAATTAAGTAAACCTTTTCGGGGTTTTATGCAAAGTATTAGGTTGTTATGTGTGTAAACCTCTTCAAAGACGTGAATGCTAGCCATGTACTTGCTAGCATTCTTTAGTTATGCTCAATTTGTGCTAGAATCGTCACTACGGAAACAGTCACTACTGAAACATATGGTTACGTTTCGGTAATTGACATGACCGTTTCGGTGGTGACAAAATGGAATGGTAAGCAGGTAAATCTCATAGTTTAATAAATGTGTTTTAAAGTCTGAAAATCAGTGTGTTACTTTAAAGGTCTCTTATTATACTATTTGTAGATATATATTATAGGTCTCAGATATATAAAAAACATGTCTATGAAGTGTTTTGCTCACAATACCAAACAGATCACCCACTCTAGCCTCATCCCCCTCTCTTTCAGCTGTTACTAAAGTGCTGATTCTGGGTCAGTAGCTTCAAACATTCACATTTCAACATAAGGCATGCTATGAGTTCAGATTAAACAATAAGGTCGAGGGAATATGATACAACCTTGAGAACTAAATACTGTGGTCACTACCGACTGGATGTTTTGTAAAAAATAAAGTATATTGATTCATCAACTAAAATGATATGACACTGATTGGTTTAACGTATGTTCAATTTCAACAATCATCAACTCTGGAATCAATATGATCAGTATTATGCATTTTACAAAGAAAGTTTGCATTGTGATTTTTATGAAATGTATAAATTGAAGTTTGAAATTCGATGACAAATTCACTTATATTAATTTAATTGTGAAAACCCTCAAGAAATATTTGTTAAAATACTATTTAGAGAAGGGAAGGTAAAACAATCTTAGCAGGTTAATATAACACTGTTTTACTACAGTGTATGTTCTATGTTTCGGTACTGACCATTTTTGGTAGAGGAACAACATTCCAATACAGTCTGAAAATACGATATCAAAATGTACGGTTCTTTTACTAGATATGTGTAATTTAGATATGGTACAAAATATATATGGACAACGTTTTGGGAAAAAAACATACAACATTTAAAAACATTTCCAACCTGACTTTGGTCCAATTCGGTAGAATGGCCCATATAGTACTTTAACTGCTGGTATAAGTACATGCTCGTACTGTAGTACTGTTACTTCAGTAAATGCAGTACACGTCAGTATACAATATTAAAGTATTGCCCTAACTTTCTCACACTGGACGTGTAATCTGAAGTGTTTGAATTCTTATATTTTTAGCTCACACACTTCCTGCCGCCCGTCACAGGAAGCAGTTTGTCTTTATCAGTTCTTGAACGCACCACGGCTCCTGAATGCATCACCGTTATTTATCTGTCCTCCTGACAACCTGTCAATCAAATGGCGCTCTGCAGGACTCGATTACAACAAAAACACACAAACACACAAACACACACACATACACACACACACACACAAATACACACACACATACACACACACCCACACACACAAACACACACACACACACACACACACACACACACACACACACACACAAACACACACACACACACACACACACACACACACACATACATACACACACACACACACACACACATACACACACCCACACACAAACACACACGCACACACACATACACACACATACACACACACACACACACACACACACATACACACACGCACACACACGCACACACACACACACACACACACACACATACACACACACACACACACACACACACACACACACACACACACACACACACACACACACACATACACACACACACACACACATACACACACACCCACACACACAAACACACACACAAACACACACACACACACACACACACACACACACACACACACACACACACAAACAGAGATTCTCTCTTCTAAACCATCAACGTGTATGTTAGACCCAATTCCAACTAAGCTGTTGAAGGAAGTTTTTCCATTAATTAGCACTTCTTTATTAAATATTATGAATATGTCTTTATTATCAGGCTATGTTCCACAATCATTCAAAGTAGCAGTGATAAAACCGCTTCTTAAAAAGCACAACCTCGATCCAGAGGTTTTAGCCAACTATAGACTTATTTCTAATCTTCCGTTCCTCTCAAAGATTATTGAGAAAGCGGTCGCAAAACAGCTGTGTGATTACTTAAAAAACAATGATTTATTTGAAGATTTTCAGTCTGGCTTTAGAACACATCATAGCACAGAGACAGCTCTGGTTAAAGTCACAAATGACATTCTAATAGCCTCTGACAAGGGACTTGTCTCTATTCTTGTTTTGCTCGATCTCAGTGCCGCATTTGATCCTATCGACCATGATATCTTATTGCAAAGAATAGAGCACTTAGTTGGCATACAGGGAACTGCTTTAGGCTGGTTTAGGTCCTATCTATCTGAATGCTCTCAGTTTGTACGTGTTAGCGATGAATCTTCCACTCAAACCAAAGTTAGCCATGGAGTGCCACAGGGCTCAGTGCTTGGACCTATTTTGTTCACATTATATATGCTTCCGTTAGGCAATATTATAAGGAATCATTCTGTAAACTTTCATTGTTATGCGGATGATACTCAACTATATCTATCAATCAAGCCTGATGAAATTAATCATCTAAATAAAATTCAAGACTGCCTCAAGGACTTAAAAACGTGGATGACCTTAAACTTTTTGATGTTAAACACGACCAAAACTGAAGTTATTGTAATTGGCCCGAAGAATCTACGAAACAAATTATCTAAAGATATACTAACGATGGATGGCATTAATTTGGCCTCCAGTGAGACTGTAAGGAATCTTGGTGTTATATTTGTTCAGGATTTATCCTTTAACGCCCACATAAAATCAATCTCAAGGACCGCCTACTTCCATCTACGTAACATTGCAAAAATCAGGCATATCTTGCCTCAAAACGATGCAGAGAAACTAGTCCATGCATTTGTTACTTCAAGGCTGGATTATTGTAACTCTTTATTATCAGGGTGTACCAAGAAGTCAGTCAAGTGGCTTCAGCTGATTCAAAATGCTGCAGCTCGTGTACTAACCAGAGTTAGGAAAAGGGACCACATTACTCCTGTTCTGGCTGCATTACACTGGCTCCCTATAGAACACAGGATAGAATTTAAAATTCTTCTTCTCGCCTACAAAGCCCTTAATGGGCAGGCGCCATCTTACCTTAAATAACTCATTATACCCTACTGTCCTACTAGGGCATTGCGTTCCAAGAATGCAGGGTTGTTGGTTGTTCCTAGAGTCTCTAAAAGTACAATGGGAGCCAGAGCCTTTTCTTATCAAGCTCCACATTTGTGGAATCAGCTTCCAGTTTGTGTTCGGGCGGCAGACACCCTATCCGTTTTTAAGAGTGCGCTTAAGACCTTCCTTTTTGATAAAGCTTATAGTTAGGGCTGATTAGATTCAGCCCCTAGTTTTGCTGATATAGGCTTAGTTTGTCGGGGGACATCTTACTTCTTCCTTCTCTCCGTCTATACCTGTCACAATCTTAAGGAGAACCCAAATGCAGCACTCGAGAAACCAAGGAGAATTGGTAATAAACTTTATTGGAGATTCCACTGGATCTGAGGAATACCAATCGAGCAGTTTAACGCACCGGAGGACAGCGGGCAGAAGGTGAGTCAGGGACAGGCAGAGAGTCAGGGAGTAAGCGAGGCGGTCAGCGTAGATACAGGCAGGGTCAGATAACAGGCCAGACAGGATAGTCGAGGGACAGGCAGGATCAGGGAACAGGCAGAGCAGGCAGATCGAGGACAGGCAGGGTCGGAACCGGGTAGGCAATCTGGTATCAAACGCGGGAAAGACAAGCATGAGGCAAAGTACAATCTGGCAAAGAGTGTGTGTAAGGTGCGGGTTTAAATACTGGCAGAAACTAATGGGTGCAGAAGAGAAAGAGAGTGAGCTAACGAGTGGGTGTGGAAAACAGGTGAGACAGGTGAATGGAAAACTACTGTTGAATGATGGAGCAGACTATGACAGAACCCCCCCCTTAATGGACGGCTCCTGACATCCCTAAATGCTAATCTACAGATTAGGGTGTGAGGTGGGATTAATACTCATCTGAAAAAGTTCTTTCGGCCTCCCTCTCCTGCCCCCTGTGGGAATCTGCGTCCTCATCAGAAGCTGGCCCCTCGCTGTCCTCCTCTGAAGAGCTGACGGTAAGAGGAGAGACTCTCCCTGTGTCTCTGCCCGTCGACGTGACGGTCTTAGATGGTTGCCCGGGATTATGCCGATGGAACTCCCTGATGAGCTGGGGGTCCAACACATGACGAGCTGGAACCCAAGCCCTCTCCTCAGGGCCGTAACCCTTCCAGTCCACCAGGTACTGGACTCCTCTTCCTCTGCGACGGGAACAAAGAAGTCGTCGGAGAGTGTACGTAGGCCCGCCGTCAATCATCCGGGGGGGTGGTGGGGGAGGGACCGCAGGAACCAAGGCACTCTCTCGGACAGGTTTGATCCTGGAAACGTGGAAGGTGGGATGGATCCGCAGAGTCCGAGGCAGTCTTAGCCTTACTGCTGCGGGATTGATTATCCTGACAATCTCAAAAGGTCCAATGAATCTAGGTGCAAGCTTCTTTGAATCCACCCGTAAAGGAATATCCCGGGAGGAAAGCCATACCTTTTGGCCCACCTGGTAGACAGGTGCTTTGGAACGTCGGCGGTTGGCAGAGGAGGCGTACCGGTTGGCCGAACAAACGAGAGTTCTCCGGGCTTGATTCCAGGTCCGTCGACAACGACTGATGAAAGTCTGGACGGACGGACAGGTAACCTCCCTCTCCAGAGCCGGAAACAGAGGGGGTTGAAACCCGTAAGCACACTGAAATGGGGACAGCTTGGTGGCCGAACTGACCAGAGTGTTGTGGGCGTACTCGACCCAGAGCAGTTGTTTAGCCCAGGCCGCTGGGTGCTTGGAGACTATACAGCGTAAGGTCGTCTCCATCTCCTGGTTCTTTCTTTCTGTCTGACCGTTGGATTGCGGATGGAAACCGGATGACAGACTGACCGTGGCCCCAAGGAGCGTGCAGAATTCCCTCCAGAACACCGAGGTAAATTGAGGACCACGATCGGAAACCACATCAGTAGGCAGCCCATGGAGCCGGAACACATGGAGCAGGACCAGCTCCGCCGTCTCTTTAGCTGAGGGGAGTTTGGGTATCGGCACAAAATGAGCCATCTTACTGAATCGGTCTACCACCGTCAAGATGGCAGTGTGTCCGTTGGACGGTGGCAGACCAGTAACAAAGTCCAGAGAAATGTGAGACCAGGGGCGATGAGGGATAGGCAGAGGTCGTAGGAGACCAGCAGGAGCTTGGTGAGAAGACTTGTTTTGATTGCAAACAGGGCAGAACAGTTCGTAAGAAACGGGCTGCAGCCCTCCGGTTCCCCGGCGTAGCGCTCCGGAGTTCCCACCCGAGGCTCCGGGGTAAATCCCATCAGAGGTGATGCAGAAGCGGGTGTCGACGGCATAGGAAGAGGCGCTGGAGCGGCCACTCCTGCCACTAGCTGCTGCACAGTAGCCGTTAGCTGCTGTAGCTGCGCAGATAAATAGGTTAGCGTCTGGTCATGTGAAGAGTTAGCATGATGAGCCTCGGTGGCCAGGGCGGCTATCGAGGCTTCCTGCCTCTGGAGAGCGTCCTCAACTCTCTCGAAACGGTCTCTAGGTGAAGAGGAGTGCGCTGGGTCCATGTTCTGGCCAGATTGTTCTGTCACAATCTTAAGGAGAACCCAAATGCAGCACTCGAGAAACCAAGGAGAATTGGTAATAAACTTTATTGGAGATTCCACTGGATCTGAGGAATACCAATCGAGCAGTTTAACGCACCGGAGGACAGCGGGCAGAAGGTGAGTCAGGGACAGGCAAAGAGTCAGGGAGTAAGCGAGGCGGTCAGCGTAGATACAGGCAGGGTCAGATAACAGGCCAGACAGGATAGTCGAGGGACAGGCAGGATCAGGGAACAGGCAGAGCAGGCAGATCGAGGACAGGCAGGGTCGGAACCGGGTAGGCAATCTGGTATCAAACGCGGGAAAGACAAGCATGAGGCAAAGTACAATCTGGCAAAGAGTGTGTGTTAAGTGCGGGTTTAAATACTGGCAGAAACTAATGGGTGCAGAAGAGAAAGAGAGTGAGCTAACGAGTGGGTGTGGAAAACAGGTGAGACAGGTGAATGGAAAACTACTGTTGAATGATGGAGCAGACTATGACAATACCTGTGTACTCTCATGTTCCGATTAACTCAAATCTCTTTCTTTTTGGTGTCTATATACGCTGGGATCCGGAGTCATGGATGATCCTGCGGTCCTGTGTCCTGCATCGCGAGCCCTGGATCTTGAGTCGTGGCTGTGGTCCTGGATCATAGGTCCTGGAGGGATATCCTTGTGGATTCATCTTCCTATTATACACACATGCATTTCCAAACATTTGGACTACCTATGTTGCAAATGTATTATCTTTTCAATTTACACACGGCATCTATTGCATGTCTGTCCGTCCTGGGAGAGGGATCCCTCCTCTGTTGCTCTCCCTGAGGTTTCTCCCATTTTTCCCTTTAAACTGTGGGTTTTCTCTGGAAGTGTTTCCTTGTACGATGTGAGGGTCTAAGGACAGAGGGTCTAAGGTCAGAGGGTCTAAGGACACAGGGTGTCACATTGTCATACTGATATTCTGTACAAACTGTGAAGTCCACTGAGACAAAAGTAACATTTGTGATATTGGGCTATATAAATAAACATTGATTGATTGAAACACACGCACACACACACACACACACAC
>JAPTMU010000162.1:431255-435006 GCA_028583405.1 Pogonophryne albipinna
CCTCTCGCAATTATCACTGGCCCCGTGTATCTCGTAATCGATATAACCGGCCTGCTCTCGTCTATCCCACATGCTCCACTGAGATCCAACATCTAGTTTCAGGCGGCCTGTGGAACTGCCAGTCAGCTGTTCCTAAGGCTGACTTCATCTCTGGCTACGCCTCCCTGCAGTCTCTGGGTTTCCTTGCTCTCACTGAGACCTGGATTACTCCATCCAACACATCCACCCCCAGCAGCTCTCTCCACAGCATATTCCTTCCATAACCTTCGTTCCCTCTCCCCCTCTACCTTTTCCTCATCGGTGCTCTCAGCCCTCCCTTCCTCTGACTCGTTCCAACTCCTGCCTCCAAACTCTGCTACAGAAACTCTCCTCTCTGCTCTCTCATCCTCTCTGGACTCTCTCTGTCCTCTCACATCTCGGCAGGCTCGTCAGTCCCCTCCTGCTCCCTGGCTAAATGACGCACTGCGTGCTAATAGAACCGTCCTTCGGGCAGCAGAGCGGAAACGGTGGGAATCCAAACACCATGACGACCTCCTATCAGGCTCTCCTCTCCTCTTTCTCTGCTTCCATCCCTCAGGCAAAAATCACTTTCTTTCAAGATAAGATCCAATCTTCCTATTCCAATCCCAAAAAACTATTTTCCATCTTCTCCTCCCTCCTGGACCCCCCAAAGCCCCTTCCCCCTCCTCCCTCCTGGACCCCCCCAAAGCCCCTTCCCCCTCCTGGACCCCCCCAAAGCCCCTTCCCCCTCCTCCTTCCTGGACCCTCCCAAAGCCCCTTCCCCCTCCTCCCTCTTGGACCCCCCCAAAGCCCCTTCCCCCTCCTCCCTTCTGTCAAGCGACTTTGTTAACCACTTTGAAAAAAAGGTTGATGATATTCGCTCTTCTTTTTCTGACTCACCTTTACTCACCGCTGGGTCACCAGACCCTCCTTCCACCCAGACACTGACCTCCTTTTCCCCTCTCTCTCCAAGTGAGGTTCTTACCCTCATTACCTCTGCCCGCCCTACCACCTGTCCTCTGGACCCTATCCCTTCAAACCTCCTTCAGACTATCGCTCCTGATATTCTACCGTTTCTCACCCATTTCATCAACACTTCTCTAACTTCTGGTCACTTTCCAAACAGTCTCAAGGAGGCAAGAGTAAACCCTCTCTTAAAGAAACCCACTCTCAACCCGTCTGATGTTATAAACTACAGGCCTGTCTCTCTCCTCCCGTTCCTGTCTAAAACACTTTAACGCGCTGTCTTTAAACAACTCTCCTGTTATCTCCATCAGAACAACCTTCTGGATCCGCACCAGTCTGGTTTCAAGGCAGGTCACTCCACAGAAACTGCCCTCCTTGCTGTCACTGAGGAACTGCACACTGCTAAAGCAGCCTCCCTCTCCTCTGTCATCATCCTGTTGGACCTGTCTGCTGCATTCGACACGGTGAACCATCAGATCCTCCTTCGCACTCTTCAAGAACTTGGAGTTTCAGACTCTGCACTTTCCCTCATCACCTCATACCTCAAAGACCGTACCTACAGGGTCACTTGGAGAGGGTCCGAGTCCGACCCTTGTCAATTAACTACAGGGGTCCCTCAGGGCTCTGTTCTTGGTCCCCTCCTCTTCTCCCTGTACACAAACTCGCTCGGATCAGTCATTAGCCCGCATTGTTTTTCATACCACTGCTATGCTGACGACACCCAATTAATTCTGTCCTTTCCCCGCTCAGAGACCCAGGTCGTCGCACGCATCTCTGCTTGTCTAGCTGACATCTCTCAGTGGATGTCTGCTCATCACCTCAAGCTCAACCTTGTCAAGACTGAACTGCTTTTCCTTCCGGGAAAAGATTGTCCCACTCTTGACCTAACAATCAAAATCGGCCCCTCTGTTGTTTCCCCGACTCAGACTGCAAGGAATCTGGGTGTGACCCTAGATAACAACCTGTCCTTCACTGCAAACATCGCTGCTACAACCCGTTGCTGCAGATACACGCTTTACAACATCAGGAAGATTCGTCCCCAGCTGACCCAGAAAGCCACGCAGGTTCTGGTCCAGGCTCTCGTCATCTCACGCCTAGACTACTGCAACTCCCTCCTGGCTGGTCTACCTGCATGTGCCATCCGACCTCTGCAGCTCATCCAGAATGCAGCGGCTCGTCTGGTCTTCAACCTTCCTAAATTCTACCACACCACGCCGCTCCTCCGCTCCCTCCACTGGCTTCCGGTAACTGCTAGAATCCACTTCAAGACAATGGTACTTGCGTACCATGCTGCGAAAGGATCTGGCCCTTCCTACATCCAGGACATGGTTAAACCGTACACCCCAGCACGTGCACTCCGCTCTGCATCAGCCAAATAGCTCGCTGCACCCTCAATGCGAGGGGGACCCAAGTTCCCATCAGCAAAAACACGTGGGTTTGCTATCCCTAACCCTAACCCTACCAAAATGGTGGAATGAGCTCCCATTGACATCAGGACAGCAGAAAGCTTACACACCTTCCAGACTGAAAACTCATCTCTTTCGACTCCACTTCGAGCGATAGAATTATTAACGAAGCACTTATATACTAATAAAGGACTGGCTTACCTAAAGCCAGTTGAGAAGCACTTGAAATGTTTTTGCTCTATGAAACCTGATGTATTTTATGATTCTGTTTTCTTCAAGGTTGTATTTTGTTGGTCGAACGCAATTATTGTAAGTCGCTTTGGATAAAAGCCTCAGTTAAATGCAATGTAATGTAATGTAATGTGAGGAGGAGGAGGAAGAGGAGGAGAGGGAGGAAGAGGAAGAGGAGGAGGAGGAAGAGGAGGAGGAGGAGGAAGTAGAGGAGTTACACGTTAACTCTCTCTGAACACGTTAACTCTCTCAGTGAACACGTTAACTCTCTCTGTGAACACGTTAACTCTCTCTGTGCAACACGTTAACTCTCTCTGTCAACACGTTAACTCTCTCTGTCAACACGTTAACTCTCTCTGTGAACACGTTAACTCTCTCTGTGAACACGTTAACTCTCTCTGTGAACACGTTAACTCTCTCTGTGAACACGTTAACTCTCTCTGTGAACACGTTAACTCTCTCAGTGAACACGTTAACTCTCTCTGTGAACACGTTAACTCTCTCAGTGAACACGTTAACTCTCTCTGTGAACACGTTAACTCTCTCTGTGAACACGTTAAACTCTCTCTGTGAACACGTTAACTCTCTCAGTGAACACGTTAACTCTCTCAGTGAACACGTTAACTCTCTCAGTGAACACGTTAACTCTCTCTGTGAACACGTTAACTCTCTCTGTGAACACGTTAACTCTTTCAGTGAACACGTTAACTCTCTCTGTGAACATGTTAACTCTCTCTGTGAACACGTTAACTCTCTCAGTGAACACGTTAACTCTCTCAGTCAACACGTTAACTCTCTCTGTGAACACGTTAACTCTCTCAGTGAACACGTTAACTCTCTCTGTGAACACGTTAACTCTCTCTCAGTGAACACGTTAACTCTCTCTGTGAACACGTTAACTCTCTCTGTGAACACGTTAACTCTCTCAGTGAACACGTTAACTCTCTCTGTGAACACGTTAACTCTCTCGGTGAACACGTTAACTCTCTCTGTGAACACGTTAACTCTCTCTGTGAACACGTTAACTCTCTCTGTGAACACGTTAACTCTCTCTGTGAACACGTTAACTCTCTCAGTGAACACGTTAACTCTCTCTGTGAACACGTTAACTCTCTCTCAGTGAACACGTTAACTCTCTCAGTGAACAC
>JAPTMU010000162.1:436006-458750 GCA_028583405.1 Pogonophryne albipinna
CTCTCTCTGTGAACACGTTAACTCTCTCAGTGAACACGTTAACTCTCTCTCAGTGAACACGTTAACTCTCTCAGTGAACACGTTAACTCTCTCAGTGACACTTAACTCTCTCTGTGAACACGTTAACTCTCTCTGTGAACACGTTAACTCTCTCAGTGACACGTTAACTCTCTGTGAACACGTTAACTCTCTTCAGTGAACACGTTAACTCTCTCAGTGAACACCTTAACTCTCTCTCAGTGAACACGTTAACTCTCTCTGTGAACACTTCTCTCGCTCTGTGAACACGTTAATCTCTCTGTGAACACGTTAACTCCTCAGTGAACACGTTAACTGGCTCTCAGTGAACACGTTAACTCTCTCTCAGTGAACACGTTACTCTCCTCAGTGAACCGTTAACTCTCTCTCAGTGAACACGTTAACTCTCTCTCAGTGAACACGTTAACTCTCTCTCAGTGAACACGTTAACTCTCTCTCAGTGAACACGTTAACTCTCTCTCTGAACACGTTAACTCTCTCTCAGTGAACACGTTAACTCTCTCTGTGAACACGTTAACTCTCTCAATGAACACGTTAACTCTAAGTGACACGTTTAACTCTCTCTCAGTGAACACGTTAACTCTCTCCCAGTGAACACGTTAACTCTCTCTGTGAACACGTTAACTCTCTCTCTCAGTGAACACGTTAACTCTCTCTGTGAACACGTTAACTCTCTCAGTGAACACGTTAACTCTAAGTGAACACGTTAACTCTCTCTCAGTGAACACGTTAATTCTCTCTGTGAACACATTAACTCTCTCTGTGAACACGTTAACTCTCTCTGTCAACACGTTAACTCTCTCAGTGAACACGTTAACTCTCTCTCAGTGAACAGTTAACTCTCTCTGTGAACACGTTAACTCTCTCAGTGAACACGTTAACTCTCTCAGTGAACACGTTAAACTCTCTCTGTCACACGTTAACTCTCTCTCAGTGAACACGTTAACTCTCTGTCAACACGTTAACTCTCTCAGTGAACACGTTAACTCTCTCTCTGTGAACACGTTAACTCTCTCTCTGTGAACACGTTAACTCTCTCTGTGAACACGTTAACTCTCTCTCAGTGAACACGTTAACTCTCTCTCAGTGAACGTTAACTCTCCTGTCAACACGTTAACTCTCTCTGTCAACACGTTAACTCTCTCAGTGAACACGTTAACTCTCTCTCTGTGAACACGTTAACTCTCTCTCAGTGAACACGTTAACTCTCTCTGTCAACACGTTAACTCTCTCTGTGAACACGTTAACTCTCTCTGTGAACACGTTAACTCTCTCAGTGAACACGTTAACTCTCTCTGTGAACACGTTAACTCTCTCAGTGAACACGTTAACTCTCTCTGTGAACACGTTAACTCTCTCTGTGAACACGTTAACTCTCTCTGTGAACACGTTAACTCTCTCTCTGTGAACACGTTAACTCTCTCTCTGTGAACACGTTAACTCTCTCTGTCAACACGTTAAATCTCTCTGTGAACAAGTTAACTCTCTCAGTGAACATGTTAACTCTCTCTGTGAACACGTTAACTCTCTCAGTGAACACGTTAACTCTCTCAGTGAACACGTTAACTCTCTCAGTGAACACGTTAACTCTCTCTGTGAACACGTTAACTCTCTCAGTGAACACGTTAACTCTCTCTGTGAACACGTTAACTCTCTCTGTCAACACGTTAACTCTCTCAGTGAACACGTTAACTCTCTCTCAGTGAACACGTTAACTCTCTCTCTGTGAACACGTTAACTCTCTCTCAGTGAACACGTTAACTCTCTCTGTCAACACGTTAACTCTCTCAGTGAACACGTTAACTCTCTCTGTCAACACGTTAACTCTCTCAGTGAACACATTAACTCTCTCTGTGAACACGTTAACTCTCTCTGTCAACACGTTAACTCTCTCAGTGAACACGTTAACTCTCTCAGTGAACACGTTAACTCTCTCTCAGTGAACACGTTAACTCTCTCTGTGAACACGTTAACTCTCTCTGTGAACACGTTAACTCTCTCAGTGAACACGTTAACTCTCTCTGTCAACACGTTAACTCTCTCTCAGTGAACACGTTAACTCTCTCTGTCAACACGTTAACTCTCTCAGTGAACACGTTAACTCTCTCTCTGTGAACACGTTAACTCTCTCTCTGTGAACACGTTAACTCTCTCTCAGTGAACACGTTAACTCTCTCTGTCAACACGTTAACTCTCTCAGTGAACACGTTAACTCTCTCTCTGTGAACACGTTAACTCTCTCTCAGTGAACACGTTGACTCTCTCTGTCAACACGTTAACTCTCTCTGTGAACACGTTAACTCTCTCAGTGAACACGTCAACTCTCTCAGTGAACACGTTAACTCTCTCTGTGAACACGTTAACTCTCTCAGTGAACACGTTAACTCTCTCTGTGAACACGTTAACTCTCTCTGTGAACACGTTAACTCTCTCTGTGAACACGTTAACTCTCTCTGTGAACACGTTAACTCTCTCTCTGTGAACACGTTAACTCTCTCTCTGTGAACACGTTAACTCACTCTCAGTGAACACGTTAACTCTCTCTGTCAACACGTTAACTCTCTCTGTGAACACGTTAACTCTCTCAGTGAACACGTTAACTCTCTCAGTGAACACGTTAACTCTCTCTGTGAACACGTTAACTCTCTCAGTGAACACGTTAACTCTCTCTGTGAACACGTTAACTCTCTCAGTGAACACGTTAACTCTCTCAGTGAACACGTTAACTCTCTCTGTGAACACGTTAACTCTCTCTGTGAACACGTTAACTCTCTCTGTGAACACGTTAACTCTCTCAGTGAACACGTTAACTCTCGCTGTGAACACGTTAACTCTCTCTGTGAACACGTTAACTCTCTCAGTGAACACGTTAAGGCTCTCAGTGAACACGTTAACTCTCTCTCAGTGAACACGTTAACTCTCTCAGTGAACACGTTAATTCTCTCTCAGTGAACACGTTAACTCTCTCTCAGTGTACACGTTAACTCTCTCTCAGTGAACACGTTAACTCTCTCTCTGAACACGTTAACTCTCTCTCAGTGAACACGTTAACTCTCTCTGTGAACACGTTAACTCTCTCTCTCAGTGAACACGTTAACTCTCTCTGTGAACACGTTAACTCTCTCAGTGAACACGTTAACTCTAAGTGAACACGTTAACTCTCTCTCAGTGAACACGTTAATTCTCTCTGTGAACACATTAACTCTCTCTGTGAACACGTTAACTCTCTCTGTCAACACGTTAACTCTCTCAGTGAACACGTTAACTCTCTCAGTGAACACGTTAACTCTCTCTGTGAACACGTTAACTCTCTCTGTGAACACGTTAACTCTCTCTGTGAACACGTTAACTCTCTCAGTGAACACGTTAACTCTCTCAGTGAACACGTTAACTCTCTCTGTCAACACGTTAACTCTCTCTCAGTGAACACGTTAACTCTCTCTGTCAACACGTTAACTCTCTCAGTGAACACGTTAACTCTCTCTCTGTGAACACGTTAACTCTCTCTCTGTGAACACGTTAACTCTCTCTGTGAACACGTTAACTCTCTCTCAGTGAACACGTTAACTCTCTCTCAGTGAACACGTTAACTCTCTCTGTCAACACGTTAATTCTCTCAGTGAACACGTTAACTCTCTCTCTGTGAACACGTTAACTCTCTCTCAGTGAACACGTTAACTCTCTCTGTCAACACGTTAACTCTCTCTGTGAACACGTTAACTCTCTCAGTGAACACGTTAACTCTCTCAGTGAACACGTTAACTCTCTCTGTGAACACGTTAACTCTCTCAGTGAAAACGTTAACTCTCTCTGTGAACACGTTAACTCTCTCTGTGAACACGTTAACTCTCTCTGTGAACACGTTAACTCTCTCTCTGTGAACACGTTAACTCTCTCTCTGTGAACACGTTAACTCTCTCTGTGAACACGTTAACTCTCTCTGTCAACACGTTAACTCTCTCAGTGAACACGTTAACTCTCTCTCTGTGAACACGTTAACTCTCTCTCAGTGAACACGTTAACTCTCTCTGTCAACACGTTAACTCT
Organism: Pogonophryne albipinna; assembly: GCA_028583405.1. NCBI lineage: Eukaryota > Metazoa > Chordata > Actinopteri > Perciformes > Artedidraconidae > Pogonophryne > Pogonophryne albipinna. The sequence continues at coordinate 440,093 of JAPTMU010000162.1, forward strand.
CTCTGTGAACACGTTAACTCTCTCAGTGAACACGTTAACTCTCTCTGTCAACACGTTAACTCTCTCAGTGAACACATTAACTCTCTCTGTGAACACGTTAACTCTCTCTGTCAACACGTTAACTCTCTCAGTGAACACGTTAACTCTCTCTCAGTGAACACGTTAACTCTCTCTCAGTGAACACGTTAACTCTCTCTGTGAACACGTTAACTCTCTCAGTGAACACGTTAACTCTCTCAGTGAACACATTAACTCTCTCTGTGAACACGTTAACTCTCTCTGTCAACACGTTAACTCTCTCAGTGAACACGTTAACTCTCTCTCAGTGAACACGTTAACTCTCTCTCAGTGAACACGTTAACTCTCTCTGTGAACACGTTAACTCTCTCTGTGAACACGTTAACTCTCTCTGTGAACACGTTAACTCTCTCTGTGAACACGTTAACTCTCTCTGTGAACACGTTAACTCTCTCTGTCAACACGTTAACTCTCTCTCAGTGAACACGTTAACTCTCTCTGTCAACACGTTAACTCTCTCAGTGAACACGTTAACTCTCTCTCTGTGAACACGTTAACTCTCTCTCTGTGAACACGTTAACTCTCTCTCAGTGAACACGTTAACTCTCTCTGTCAACACGTTAACTCTCTCAGTGAACACGTTAACTCTCTCTCTGTGAACACGTTAACTCTCTCTCAGTGAACACGTTGACTCTCTCTGTCAACACGTTAACTCTCTCTGTGAACACGTTAACTCTCTCAGTGAACACGTCAACTCTCTCAGTGAACACGTTAACTCTCTCTGTGAACACGTTAACTCTCTCAGTGAACACGTTAACTCTCTCTGTGAACACGTTAACTCTCTCTGTGAACACGTTAACTCTCTCTGTGAACACGTTAACTCTCTCTCTGTGAACACGTTAACTCTCTCTCTGTGAACACGTTAACTCTCTCTGTCAACACGTTAAATCTCTCTGTGAACAAGTTAACTCTCTCAGTGAAGACGTTAACTCTCTCTGTGAACACGTTAACTCTCTCAGTGAACACGTTAACTCTCTCAGTGAACACGTTAACTCTCTCTGTGAACACGTTAACTCTCTCTGTGAACACGTTAACTCTCTCAGTGAACACGTTAACTCTCTCTGTGAACACGTTAACTCTCTCTGTCAACACGTTAACTCTCTCAGTGAACACGTTAACTCTCTCTCTGTGAACACGTTAACTCTCTCTCAGTGAACACGTTAACTCTCTCTGTCAACACGTTAACTCTCTCTGTGAACACGTTAACTCTCTCAGTGAACACGTCAACTCTCTCAGTGAACACGTTAACTCTCTCTGTGAACACGTTAACTCTCTCAGTGAACACGTTAACTCTCTCTGTCAACACGTTAACTCTCTCTGTCAACACGTTAACTCTCTCAGTGAACACGTTAACTCTCTCTGTGAACACGTTAACTCTCTCAGTGAACACGTTAACTCTCTCAGTGAACACGTTAACTCTCTCAGTGAACACGTTAACAATCTCTGTGAACACGTTAACTCTCTCTGTGAACACGTTAACTCTCTCTGTGAACACGTTAACTCTCTCAGTGAACACGTTAAGGCTCTCAGTGAACACGTTAACTCTCTCTCAGTGAACACGTTAACTCTCTCAGTGAACACGTTAACTCTCTCTCAGTGAACACGTTAACTCTCTCTCAGTGAACACGTTAACTCTCTCTCAGTGTACACGTTAACTATCTCTCAGTGAACACGTTAACTCTCTCTCTGAACACGTTAACTCTCTCTCAGTGAACACGTTAACTCTCTCTGTGAACACGTTAACTCTCTCAGTGAACACGTTAACTCTAAGTGAACACGTTAACTCTCTCTCAGTGAACACGTTAACTCTCTCCCAGTGAACACGTTAACTCTCTCTGTGAACACGTTAACTCTCTCTCTCAGTGAACACGTTAACTCTCTCTGTGAACACGTTAACTCTCTCAGTGAACACGTTAACTCTAAGTGAACACGTTAACTCTCTCTCAGTGAACACGTTAATTCTCTCTGTGAACACATTAACTCTCTCTGTGAACACGTTAACTCTCTCTGTCAACACGTTAACTCTCTCAGTGAACACGTTAACTCTCTCTCAGTGAACACGTTAACTCTCTCTGTGAACACGTTAACTCTCTCAGTGAACACGTTAACTCTCTCAGTGAACACGTTAACTCTCTCTGTCAACACGTTAACTCTCTCTCAGTGAACACGTTAACTCTCTGTCAACACGTTAACTCTCTCAGTGAACACGTTAACTCTCTCTCTGTGAACACGTTAACTCTCTCTCTGTGAACACGTTAACTCTCTCTGTGAACACGTTAACTCTCTCTCAGTGAACACGTTAACTCTCTCTCAGTGAACACGTTAACTCTCTCTGTCAACACGTTAACTCTCTCTGTCAACACGTTAACTCTCTCAGTGAACACGTTAACTCTCTCTCTGTGAACACGTTAACTCTCTCTCAGTGAACACGTTAACTCTCTCTGTCAACACGTTAACTCTCTCTGTGAACACGTTAACTCTCTCTGTGAACACGTTAACTCTCTCAGTGAACACGTTAACTCTCTCTGTGAACACGTTAACTCTCTCAGTGAACACGTTAACTCTCTCTGTGAACACGTTAACTCTCTCTGTGAACACGTTAACTCTCTCTGTGAACACGTTAACTCTCTCTCTGTGAACACGTTAACTCTCTCTCTGTGAACACGTTAACTCTCTCTGTCAACACGTTAAATCTCTCTGTGAACAAGTTAACTCTCTCAGTGAACATGTTAACTCTCTCTGTGAACACGTTAACTCTCTCAGTGAACACGTTAACTCTCTCAGTGAACACGTTAACTCTCTCTAGTGAACACGTTAACTCTCTCTGTGAACACGTTAACTCCTCTCTGTGAACACGTTAACCTATATAAGGAACACTTTGAGCTCTCTCTGTGAAAACTCAGTGAACACGTTAACTCTCTCTCTGTGAACACGTTAACTCTCTCTCAGTGAACACGTTAACTCTCTCTGTCAAACACGTTAACTCTCTCAGTGAACACGTTAACTCTCTCTGTCACACGTTAACTCTCTCAGTGAACACATTAACTCTCTCTGTGAACACGTTAACTCTCTCTGTCAACACGTTAACTCTCCTCAGTGAACACGTTAACTCTCTCAGTGAACACGTTACTCTCTCTCAGTGACACTTAACTCTCTCTCAGTGAACACGTTAACTCTCTCTCTGTGAACACGTTAACTCTCTCTGTGAACACGTTAACTCTCTCAGTGAACACGTTAACTCTCTCTGTCAACACGTTAACTCTCTCTCAGTGAACACGTTAACTCTCTCTGTCAACACGTTAACTCTCTCAGTGAACACGTTAACTCTCTCTCTGTGAACACGTTAACTCTCTCTCTGTGAACACGTTAACTCTCTCTCAGTGAACACGTTAACTCTCTCTGTCAACACGTTAACTCTCTCAGTGAACACGTTAACTCTCTCTCTGTGAACACGTTAACTCTCTCTCAGTGAACACGTTGACTCTCTGTCAACACGTTAACTCTCTCTGTGAACACGTTAACTCTCTCAGTGAACACGTCAACTCTCTCAGTGAACACGTTAACTCTCTCTGTGAACACGTTAACTCTCTCAGTGAACACGTTAACTCTCTCTGTGAACACGTTAACTCTCTCTGTGAACACGTTAACTCTCTCTGTGAACACGTTAACTCTCTCTGTGAACACGTTAACTCTCTCTCTGTGAACACGTTAACTCTCTCTCTGTGAACACGTTAACTCACTCTCAGTGAACACGTTAACTCTCTCTGTCAACACGTTAACTCTCTCTGTGAACACGTTAACTCTCTCAGTGAACACGTTAACTCTCTCAGTGAACACGTTAACTCTCTCTGTGAACACGTTAACTCTCTCAGTGAACACGTTAACTCTCTCTGTGAACACGTTAACTCTCTCAGTGAACACGTTAACTCTCTCAGTGAACACGTTAACTCTCTCTGTGAACACGTTAACTCTCTCTGTGAACACGTTAACTCTCTCTGTGAACACGTTAACTCTCTCAGTGAACACGTTAACTCTCGCTGTGAACACGTTAACTCTCTCTGTGAACACGTTAACTCTCTCAGTGAACACGTTAAGGCTCTCAGTGAACACGTTAACTCTCTCTCAGTGAACACGTTAACTCTCTCAGTGAACACGTTAATTCTCTCTCAGTGAACACGTTAACTCTCTCAGTGAACACGTTAACTCTCTCTCAGTGAACACGTTAACTCTCTCTCTGAACACGTTAACTCTCTCTCAGTGAACACGTTAACTCTCTCTGTGAACACGTTAACTCTCTCTCTCAGTGAACACGTTAACTCTCTCTGTGAACACGTTAACTCTCTCAGTGAACACGTTAACTCTAAGTGAACACGTTAACTCTCTCTCAGTGAACACGTTAATTCTCTCTGTGAACACATTAACTCTCTCTGTGAACACGTTAACTCTCTCTGTCAACACGTTAACTCTCTCAGTGAACACGTTAACTCTCTCAGTGAACACGTTAACTCTCTCTGTGAACACGTTAACTCTCTCTGTGAACACGTTAACTCTCTCTGTGAACACGTTAACTCTCTCGGTGAACACGTTAACTCTCTCAGTGAACACGTTAACTCTCTCTGTCAACACGTTAACTCTCTCTCAGTGAACACGTTAACTCTCTCTGTCAACACGTTAACTCTCTCAGTGAACACGTTAACTCTCTCTCTGTGAACACGTTAACTCTCTCTCTGTGAACACGTTAACTCTCTCTGTGAACACGTAACTCTCTCTCAGTGAACACGTTAACTCTCTCTCAGTGAACACGTTAACTCTCTCTGTCAACACGTTAATTCTCTCAGTGAACACGTTAACTCTCTCTCTGTGAACACGTTAACTCTCTCTCAGTGAACACGTTAACTCTCTCTGTCAACACGTTAACTCTCTCTGTGAACACGTTAACTCTCTCAGTGAACACGTTAACTCTCTCAGTGAACACGTTAACTCTCTCTGTGAACACGTTAACTCTCTCAGTGAACACGTTAACTCTCTCTGTGAACACGTTAACTCTCTCTGTGAACACGTTAACTCTCTCTGTGAACACGTTAACTCTCTCTCTGTGAACACGTTAACTCTCTCTCTGTGAACACGTTAACTCTCTCTGTGAACACGTTAACTCTCTCTGTCAACACGTTAACTCTCTCAGTGAACACGTTAACTCTCTCTCTGTGAACACGTTAACTCTCTCTCAGTGAACACGTTAACTCTCTCTGTCAACACGTTAACTCTCTCTGTGAACACGTTAACTCTCTCAGTGAACACGTTAACTCTCTCTGTCAACACGTTAACTCTCTCAGTGAACACATTAACTCTCTCTGTGAACACGTTAACTCTCTCTGTCAACACGTTAACTCTCTCAGTGAACACGTTAACTCTCTCAGTGAACACGTTAACTCTCTCTCAGTGAACACGTTAACTCTCTCTGTGAACACGTTAACTCTCTCTGTGAACACGTTAACTCTCTCTGTGAACACGTTAACTCTCTCAGTGAACACGTTAACTCTCTCTGTCAACACGTTAACTCTCTCTCAGTGAACACGTTAACTCTCTCTGTCAACACGTTAACTCTCTCAGTGAACACGTTAACTCTCTCTCTGTGAACACGTTAACTCTCTCTCTGTGAACACGTTAACTCTCTCTCAGTGAACACGTTAACTCTCTCTGTCAACACGTTAACTCTCTCAGTGAACACGTTAACTCTCTCTCTGTGAACACGTTGACTCTCTCTGTCAACACGTTAACTCTCTCTGTGAACACGTTAACTATCTCAGTGAACACGTCAACTCTCTCAGTGAACACGTTAACTCTCTCTGTGAACACGTTAACTCTCTCAGTGAACACGTTAACTCTCTCTGTGAACACGTTAACTCTCTCTGTGAACACGTTAACTCTCTCTGTGAACACGTTAACTCTCTCTCTGTGAACACGTTAACTCTCTCTCTGTGAACACGTTAACTCTCTCTGTCAACACGTTAAATCTCTCTGTGAACAAGTTAACTCTCTCAGTGAAGACGTTAACTCTCTCTGTGAACACGTTAACTCTCTCAGTGAACACGTTAACTCTCTCAGTGAACACGTTAACTCTCTCTGTGAACACGTTAACTCTCTCTGTGAACACGTTAACTCTCTCAGTGAACACGTTAACTCTCTCTGTGAACACGTTAACTCTCTCTGTCAACACGTTAACTCTCTCAGTGAACACGTTAACTCTCTCTCTGTGAACACGTTAACTCTCTCTCAGTGAACACGTTAACTCTCTCTGTCAACACGTTAACAATCTCTGTGAACACGTTAACTCTCTCTGTGAACACGTTAACTCTCTCTGTGAACACGTTAACTCTCTCAGTGAACACGTTAAGGCTCTCAGTGAACACGTTAACTCTCTCTCAGTGAACACGTTAACTCTCTCAGTGAACACGTTAACTCTCTCTCAGTGAACACGTTAACTCTCTCAGTGAACACGTTAACTCTCTCTCAGTAAACACGTTAACTCTCTCTCAGTGAACACGTTAACTCTCTCAGTGAACACGTTAACTCTCTCTCAGTGAACACGTTAAGGCTCTCAGTGAACACGTTAACTCTCTCTCAGTGAACACGTTAACTCTCTCTGTGAACACGTTAACTCTCTCTGTGAACACGTTAAGGCTCTCAGTGAACACGTTAACTCTCTCAGTGAACACGTTAACTCTCTCAGTGAACACGTTAACTCTCTCTGTGAACACGTTAACTCTCTCTGTGAACACGTTAACTCTCTGTGAACACGTTAACTCTCTCTGTGAACACGTTAACTCTCTCAGTGAACACGTTAACTCTCTCTTTGAACACGTTAACTCTCTCTGTGAACACATTAACTCTCTCTGTGAACACGTTAACTCTCTCAGTGAACACGTTAATTCTCTCTGTGAACACGTTAACTCTCTCTGTGAACACGTTAAGGCTCTCTGTGAACACGTTAACTCTCTCAGTGAACACGTTAACTCTCTCTGTGAACACGTTAACTCTCTCAGTGAACACGTTAACTCTCTCAGTGAACACGTTAACTCTCTCTGTGAACACGTTAAGGCTCTCTGTGAACACGTTAACTCTCTCAGTGAACACGTTAACTCTCTCTGTGAACACGTTAACGCTCTCAGTGAACACGTTAACTCTCTCAGTGAACATGTTAACTCTCTCTGTGAACACGTTAACTCTCTCAGAGAACATGTTAACTCTCTCAGTGAACACATTAACTCTCTCTGTGAACACGTTAACTCTCTCTGTGAACACGTTAACTCTCTCTGTGAACACGTTAACTCTCTCTGTGAACACGTTAACTCTCTCTGTGAACACGTTAACTCTCTCCGTGAACACGTTAACTCTCTCTGTGAACACGTTAAGGCTCTCCAGTAGAACCAGTTGAGGGTTACTGAAGTCATCCTGTAGCACCCTAAACAGCGTGCAGTTGTATAAATATATGTATTTATATATATTTATATTTACATGTACACATTAACACCACTGAAGCAGTATGTCTGTCCGTTCTGCTGGGGGGGGTGTAAAGTTGTATTTATAGTTCATGTACACACAATTCATTTAGGGTTCTCTGCTAACGTCTGACCGGTTTATATTCTGAGGATTTAATCCCCAGGATTATAAACAGATGAAAACAGAGGATTATGGGAGAGAAACGTCAACATGTGGCGTCTCTTTTACACTCTGTGTCGCTCTGAAGCGGCAAAGACGATTACATCTGTGTGTGTTCTTTCACTGCCGACACACACACACTCACACATCACATACTCACATACTCACACACACACTCACACTCACACACACTCACACTCACACTCACACACTCACCACACAAGATCAGGAAGTACATGAAGTATTTTTTAAATGTTCGATTGAAGTCTAATTTCTGATACACAGTGAGCTCTTCAGATTATTCACGTCAATATGTCCTCAATGAATCATATTAACAACAGCTGTTGTGTGTCTGTCTCCACCTGCTCCAGCTGCTGCTGATGAACGGAAACCTGGTAAAACAACTTTATTACCGAATCTCAAATAAAGACTACGTTCTCCCAGCAGGAAGCACTTCCTCATTATTTTCACATCAAAAGCATCAGGAGCAGATTTACAGTTGTTCTCTATTGCTAACACACTAAAATTATACATGAAGCACAATTATTTTAACTGACACTCAAAGAGCAAAACATCGGCGCAAATCTCCAAAACTCTAAACACGTTTTCAGATTTTCACACAATTTGCAAATCAACATGCACTTTGTGCAAACTTCTGCACACGTCTCTCCACGTGAGACACAGGAGTCTGACGTGAAGTCACGTGTGAGCAGGTTTCAAACACTGATATTCAAAATGCCTCACACGTGGACCAATGATCAAGAAACACGTTCCACCTGACCAAACACCTGAGAGCATCATCGTTGGCTCATCAATCAGGATGTTAGCACTATAACAAGACCACAGGTAGAACTCTCTTAAAGCAACATGGGAGCCAACATGGAAGCAAGAGGAAGAGGAAGAGGAAGAGCTGGGCTGAGAGTGAGAGGAGGAGGAAGAGGTGAGTGAGAGGAGGAAGAATGAGAGGTAGAGTTAGAGCTGGAGGGAGAGAATACTCTCATGAAATGAAATGTTATCATCCATGGTGTGACGATGAGAGGCTGGACAGAGGGTTCAGCCTAATCTAAGCCAATGTACTGTCGCCTCTGTAATCCAGACATAACAGGTTAGTTAGTTATAGCTCTGCATAGTTCATGATATATCAGTGTTTATATCTGTTGTGTGAAACGTATTTACTTCGTTACTGTAATTGAATTGTTGGCATGTTGCAGACTATAACTGTACAACAATCCTGCACAATGTACTGTGTTGAAGTCACTTTGATGAAACACACACACTGACCGAGCACTCTGTCTTTGCTGTTTATCTGAAGGACTGAGAAACACAGAGGTGGAAGGCTAAGGGTGTTCAATGAGGCAGGTAGCAGGAGTTACAAACTTGGTTTTGGCAAACAATGCATCACACTGAGAGAGATCCGAAGCATAGTAGCTATGTGCTGAGATGCATCAGTGTTATTTTTGAATAAAATGTGATTTCTTTCAACAACTCATTTGTATTTCTTCATTTACTGTATTTCTGTAGACTCAAGCAGTCTTTCTCTGCAGAACCCTCTCTGCACAGAGCACAGCCCAGAACAGATGAGAGTGCTTCAGAGTATGCGCAGCAGTGTGTAGCTGGGTGCTCAAACCATCCAGTATAAAGAATGAAGTTATATTTGATGCTAAAGTTTGCATTTGGTGTTTCTGTAGTTTTGAGGGCAGTTCTTCACTGAGCAGGAGAAATGAGGAGTTTTACACTTTGGGTGGTTTTGTGAATTGTGTTTAGTGTTCTGAGAAACTGAGCAATTAAAAAAAAATGTGTGTTAGCAATCGAGAAAAACTGTAAGCAACTACCAGTCTCTTCTGATTCACATCCATCAGCTTTATTATGTTCTGACTGGTTTCAGAGTGTGTTCTGACTGGTTTCAGAGTGTGTTCTGACTGGTTTCAGAGTGTGTGTTCTGACTGGTTTCAGAGTGTGTTCTGACTGGTTTCAGAGTGTGTGTTCTGACTGGTTTCAGAATGTGTGTTCTGACTGGTTTCAGAGTGTTTGTTCTGACTGGTTTCAGATTGTGTGTTCTGACTGGTTTCAGAGTGTGTGTTCTGACTGGTTTCAGAGTGTGTGTTCTGACTGGTTTCAGAGTGTGTTCTGACTGGTTTCAGAGTGTGTGTTCTGACTGGTTTCAGAGTGTGTTCTGACTGGTTTCAGAGTGTGTGTTCTGACTGGTTTCAGAGTGTGTGTTCTGACTGGTTTCAGAGTGTTTGTTCTGACTGGTTTCAGAGTGTGTGTTCTGACTGGTTTCAGAGTGTGTTCTGACTGGTTTCAGAATGTGTGTTCTGACTGGTTTCAGAGTGTGTGTTCTGACTGGTTTCAGATTGTGTGTTCTGACTGGTTTCAGAGTGTGTGTTCTGACTGGTTTCAGAGTGTGTGTTCTGACTGGTTTCAGAGTGTGTTCTGACTGGTTTCAGAGTGTGTGTGTTCTGACTGGTTTCAGAGTGTGTTCTGACTGGTTTCAGAGTGTGTGTTCTGACTGGTTTCAGAGTGTGTTCTGACTGGTTTCAGAGTGTATGTTCTGACTGGTTTCAGAGTGTGTGTTCTGACTGGTTTCAGAGTGTATGTTCTGACTGGTTTCAGAGTGTGTGTTCTGACTGGTTTCAGTGTGTGTTCTGACTGGTTTCAGAGTGTGTTCTGACTGATTTCAGAGTGTGTGTTCTGACTGGTTTCAGAGTGTGTGTTCTGACTGGTTTCAGAGTGTGTGTTCTGACTGGTTTCAGATTGTGTGTTCTGACTGGTTTCAAAGTATGTTCTGACTGGGTTCAGAGTGTGTTCTGACTGGTTTCAGAGTGTGTTCTGACTGGTTTCAGAGTCTGTGTTCTGACTGCTTTCAGAGTGTGTGTTCTGACTGGTTTCAAAGTATGTTCTGACTGGTTTCAGAGTGTGTTCTGACTGCTTTCAGAGTGTGTTCTGACTGGTTTCAGAGTGTGTGTTCTGACTGGTTTCAGATTGTGTGTTCTGACTGGTTTCAGAGTGTGTTCTTGATGTTTTCAGAGTGTGTGTTCTGACTGGTTTCAGTGTGTGTTCTGTATGTTTTCAGAGTGTGTGTTCTGACTGGTTTCAGAGTGTGTGATGTGTTCAGAGTGTGTGTTCTGACTGGTTTCAGAGTGTGTGATGTGTTCAGAGTTTGTGATGTGTTCTGACTGGTTTCAGAGTGTGTTCTTGATGTTTTCAGATTGTGTGTTCTGACTGGTTTCAGAGTGTGTTCGTGATGTTTTCAGTGTGTGTGTTCTGACTGGTTTCAGTGTGTGTTCTGTATGTTTTCAGAGTGTGTGTTCTGACTGGTTTCAGAGTGTGTGATGTGTTCAGAGTGTGTGTCCCCACCAACTCATAAAGCTGGCAATGTCCTTGATCTCATATTCTCAAGGAACTGCACTACTTCTAACCTCTCCGTAAACCCGCTCCACACATCCGATCACTTCTTCATTTCATTCTCTCTACCTCTTTCCAAACATAACAAACTAATCTCTTCTCATCCTGCACCTGTCCGCCGTAACCTTCGTTCCCTCTCCCCCTCTACCTTTGCCTCATCGGTGCTCTCAGCCCTCCCTTCCTCTGACTCATTCCAACTCTTGCCTCCAAACTCTGCTGCAGAAACTCTCCTCTCTACTCTCTCATCCTCTCTGGACTCTCTCTGTCCTCTCACATCTCGGCAGGCTCGTCAGTCCCCTCCTGCTCCCTGGCTAAATGACGCACTGCGTGCTAATAGAACCATCCTTAGGGCAGCAGAGCGGAAACGGTGGAAATCCAAACACCATGACGACCTCCTAACCTATCAGGCTCTCCTCTCCTATTTCTCTGCTTCCATCTCTCAGGCAAAAAGCACTTTCTTTCAAGATAAGATCCAATCTTCCTATTCCAATCCCAAAAAACTATTTTCCATCTTCTCCTCCCTCCTGGACCCCCCCAAAGCCCCTCCCCCCTCCTCCCTTCTGTCAAGCGACTTTGTTAACCATTTTGAAAAAAAGGTTGATGATATTCGCTCTTCTTTTTCTGACTCACCTTTACTCAGCGCTGGGTCACCAGACCCTCCTTTCACCCACACACTGACCTCCTTTTCCCCTCTCTCTCCAAGTGAGGTTCTTACCCTCATTACCTCTGCCCGCCCTACCACCTGTCCTCTGGACCCTATCCCTTCAAACCTCCTTCAGACTATCGCTCCTGATATTCTACCGTTTCTCACCCATTTCATCAACACTTCTCTAACTTCTGGTCACTTTCCAAACTAGTCTCAAGGAGGCAAGAGTAAACCCTCTCCTAAAGAAACCCACTCTCAACCCATCTGATGTTATAAACTACAGGCCTGTCTCTCTCCTCCCGTTCCTGTCTAAAACACTTGAACGCGCTGTCTTTAAACAACTCTCCTGTTATCTCCATCAGAACAACCTTCTGGATTCGCCCAGTCTGGTTTCAAGGCAGGTCACTCCACAGAAACTGCCCTCCTTGCTGTCACTGAGGAACTGCACACTGCTAAAGCAGCCTCCCTCTCCTCTGTCATCATCCTGCTGGACCTGTCTGCTGCATTCGACACGGTGAACCATCAGATCCTCCTTCGCACTCTCCAAGAACTTGGAGTTTCAGGCTCTGCACTTTCCCTCCTCACCTCATTCCTCAAAGACCATACCTACAGGGTAACTTGGAGAGGGTCCGAGTCCGACCCTTGTCAATTAACTACAGGGGTCCCTCAGGGCTCTGTTCTTGGTCCCCTCCTCTTCTCCCTGTACACAAACTCGCTCGGATCAGGTCATTAGCCCGCATGGTTTTTCATACCACTGCTACGCTGACGACACCCAATTAATTCTGTCCTTTCCCCGCTCAGAGACCCAGGTCGTCGCACGCATCTCTGCTTGTCTAGCTGACATCTCTCAGTGGATGTCTGCTCATCACCTCAAGCTCAACCTTGACAAGACTGAACTGCTTTTCCTTCCGGGAAAAGATTGTCCCACTCTTGACCTGAAGATCAACATCGGCACCTCTGTTGTTTCCCCGACTCAGACTGCAAGGAATCTGGGTGTGACCCTAGATAACAACCTGTCCTTCACTGCAAACATCACTGCTACAACCCGCTGCTGCAGATACACGCTTTACAACATCGGAAGGATACGTCCCCAGCTGACCCAGAAAGCCACGCAGGTTCTGGTCCAGGCTCTCGTCACCTCACGCCTAGACTACTGCAACTCCCTCCTGGCTGGTCTACCTGCATGTGCCATCCGACCTCTGCAGCTCATCCAGAATGCAGCGGCTCGTCTGGTCTTCAACCTTCCTAAATGTTCCCACACCACCCCGCTCCTCCCCTCCCTTCACTGGCTTCCGGTAACTGCTAGAATCCACTTCAAGACAATGGTACTTGCGTACCATGCTGCGAATGGATCTGGCCCTTCCTACATCCAGGACATGGTTAAACTGTACACCCCAGCGCCTGCACTACGCTCTGCATCAGCCAAACGACTCGCTGCACCCGCACTGCGAGGGGGACCCAAGTTCCCATCAGCAAAGTCACATGGGTTTGCTATCCTGGCTCCAAAATGGTGGAATGAGCTCCCCATTGACATCAGGACAGCAGATAGCTTATACACCTTCCAGACTGAAAACTCATCTCTTTCGACTCCACTTCGAGCGATAGAATTACTAACAGAGCACTTATATACTAATAAAGGACTGGCTTACCTAAAGCCAGTTCAGTAGCACTTGAAATGTTTGGCTCTATGAAAGCTGATGTACTTTATGATTCCGTTTTCTTCAAGGTTGTGTCTTCCTGGTCGATTGTACTTATTGTAAGTCGCTTTGGATAAAAGCGTCAGCTAAATGCAATGTAATGTAATAATGTAAGGTAATGTGTTCTGACTGGTTTCAGAGTGTGTGATGTGTTCAGAGTGTGTGTTCTTGTATTGGCTCGTCCTCGTTCCGTCAGCTGGACGTCCCCCGGCTGTCGGAGACTCTCTGAATATTTCTGCTGGCAGCGATCATCGGTCCAGAATTCTTGGCAGCGTCTCGTCTTCATATTCCTGGAGACTCACTTCCTGTTGTCATGGCGGTCTTTGTCCCGCTCGGGGTCTCGCTGAGTCTCTGTTCAAGTCTCTGACAGGAAGTGACCCGCTGAGAGACACGTCAAAGTGTTTGACTTCTGAACACACAAACAACTAACGCTGCTGGAGTGTGTGAGATCAACACACTCAGAGTGTTTCACACACTGCAAGCTCTGTGCCTGGTGCATTGTGGGACAACGGGCTGTTTATTCGTCTCATTTTATTTATTCTATTAGTTTGTTTTGGAGTATTCATAGTCAATAGGTGTCTGATTTGTTTATTTGTTGTCCATTAGTCATCGTTTTGTTCTATAACTGGTCTCTAAAATCCTTTTCTGCTCCTTCCCGGTCCTTTGTGATTTTCACAGGGTCGGTTTCGTCCTGAACAGTGAATATTATTCTTTCCTGTATATTCAGGGTCAGTTCACAAGTTTAACGGATCAGGTCAGTGAAGGCACCACCAGTTAAAGACATGTAGCCAGATTACCCCCCCCACAGGAAGTGGACAGGTGGTGTCCCGCTCTAAATCCCCCCCGACATGCAGCTGCTGCTCAACATCTGTCTGATTGCTCTTTTTTTTTTAGACTGATTATCAGACGTCCTGCTGCACCTTGTCTGAGGATCAGAGTAAATCCTGCAACACACACACACACACACACATACACATACACGAGGAACACGGTCACATGACGACCTGAAGTCTTTACAAAACTGTCACCCATGAGACGACTTTCTGATAGAGATAATGCAACAGGATCCATCATCTACAACAGAGTGTGTGTGTGTGTGTGTGTGTGTGTGTGTGTGTGTGTGTGTGTGTGTGTGTGTGTGTGTGTGTGTGTGTGTGTGTGTGTGTGTGTGTGTGTGTGTGTGTGTGTGTGTGTGTGTGTGTGTGTGTGTGTGTGTGTGTGTGTGTGTGTGTGTGTGTGTGTGTGTGTGTGTGTGTGTGTGTGTGTGTGTGTGTGTGTGTGTGTGTGTGTGTGTTGTTCCCATGCTCTCTCTACATTCCTGCTTCAGATCCCAGACGTGTTTTTTAGGAGTTTGTATTTATTTTTCCTCCCCAACATGAAGTCCAGGATGTAGAGTCATGACACACAGAAACGCACACACACATACTCTGAATCCATCACTAATGGATCAAATATTATAAATCATTTATTTATATATTTTTGTTTCCAGTTTGTGTTGAGTTTTGCAGAGTAAAGTTTAGAGATACGTTTATTTATTCATCATGTCAGCTGTTGTTTATCAGAATACACAAAACATATGTATTTCCTCCTCTCTGTGAACAGCTGATCAGCTGCCAGGTTCAAACGGAGCACTGTGATTGGCTCTGAATCAGCTGATTGTGGAACCAAGTGAAGATTTCCATTAGCTCGTTAGCAACGTGCTAATCACAATTAGGGTTTAAGATAAGAAGTACTTTATTGAACCCAATTTGGATAAACGCGTCAGCTAAATGCAATGTAATGTAATGCAATGTAATGTAATGCAATGTAATGAAAAGTGTGCGTTGCAGCAGCCTAAAAAGACAAGGAATTGTACAACAGAGAAATTATAAGAATAATAAACAATCCAAAATGTAAACATCTCAAATAGAAATAAAATAGCATTAAAAAAGTAGATTTTTTTTGGGAAAATTACAGTAAATAAATTATATACATTAAGTGTGTCGTTTGTCCACATTATAAACTCAGCATGAGACGAGCCGCAGGACTCAGAGACCCCAAAATATTTGATATCTAAATATTTATGAATATTCCCAGAATGCATCTGTTTGTTTGGCTCAGTGTGACATCATCAGGTGAACCCACAGCAGATGTACCTTATAAATCTGGTATTAGTGTAAAATCAAAGCCTCTTAGAGCAACATGAAAATCCTCTGAGCCGCGACCGGCAGGTAACATGATGACATCATCATTATTATATCTATAATGAAGCATCATTGATGAAGAGGCGTTCAGGTGCGGCTGGGAGCTGCGGCTTCACTCAGGTTCACTTTACAGATGGATTTAAGACCAGATCCTGAGGACAGGAAGTGAGAGAGGTGCAGGAAACAGGAAGGAGATAATCCGGGGCAGATGTGTTCGGGTGTTAACATTGTTTTTAATAGGCTTTTATGTTGTACATTTGGATTTACATTACCCCCCCCCCCCCCATTACATCCATCATGTTTCTGCACAACAAAATAATTTGTATCCATCAAACGACACACATTATACAGAGGGTGATCACAGTATGAATACTACCATACCAGTATATGTGTATTACACATTATACAGAGGGAGATCACAGTGTGAATACTACCATATGAGTATATGTGTAGTACACATTATACAGAGGGCGATCACAGTATGAATACTACGATATGACTATATGTGTAGTACACATTATACAGAGGGTGATCACAGTATGAATACTACCATACGAGTATATATGTATTACACATTATACAGAGGGTGATCACAGTATGAATACTACCATACGAGTATATATGTATTACACATTATACAGAGGGTGATCACAGTATGAATACTACCATACGAGTATATGTGTAGTACACATTATACAGAGGGTGATCACAGTATGAATACTACCATGCCAGTATATGTGTAGTACACATTATACAGAGGGTGATCACAGTATGAATACTACCATACGAGTATATATGTATTACACATTATACAGAGGGTGATCACAGTATGAATACTACCATACGAGTATATGTGTAGTACACATTATACAGAGGGTGATCACAGTATGAATACTACCATGCCAGTATATGTGTAGTACACATTATACAGAGGGTGATCACAGTGTGAATACTACCATACGAGTATATGTGTAGAACACATTATACAGAGGGCGATCACAGTGTGAATACTACCATACGAGTATATGTGTAGTACACATTATACAGAGGGCGATCACAGTATGAATACTACGATATGACTATATGTGTAGTACACATTATACAGAGGGTGATCACAGTATGAATACTACCATACGAGTATATGTGTAGTACACATTATACAGAGGGCGATCACAGTATGAATACTACGATATGACTATATGTGTAGTACACATTATACAGAGGGTGATCACAGTATGAATACTACGATATGACTATATGTGTAGTACACATTATACAGAGGGTGATCACAGTATGAATACTACGATATGACTATATGTGTAGTACACATTATACAGAGGGTGATCACAGTATGAATACTACGATATGACTATATGTGTAGTACACATTATACAGAGGGTGATCACAGTATGAATACTACCATACGAGTATATGTGTAGTACACATTATACAGAGGGTGATCACAGTATGAATACTACCATACAAGTATATGTGTAGTACGCATTATACGGAGGGTGATCACAGTATGATGGGGCATTAAGGGACCCCTCCTCACCCCCTCATATCTTGCCCCCCCGCCCACTTTGTCTCTCACATCAGAAAATATTTCTGCTTTTCTCTGGTGTAAGTGATTTATTGTGTTTATGTATCTGCAGCATTACAGTGTGTGTGTGTGTGCTTTTGAGAGGATGACTTACATAAGCACTTATGTTCCTGAATGCTCCTGAAATACCTGCATTAGATATAATCTGTTTACAGGAATATTATGGGATGCACTCTGTGTGACAGGTGTCTGCATGGGGGGTGCACTCATCTTCAATGTGGGGGGGCTTTAATCTGCATGTGAGATAGCAGGACTCACTGTGTTTTAGTGTTGTGTGTGTGTGTGTGTGTGTGTGTGTGTGTGTGTGTGTGTGTAGCAGCAGTGTAGCAGCGGCTTGTGTGGTCCTGTGTTGGCGCTGCAGTGTGTGTGTGAGAGTGTGTGTGTGTGTGTGTGTCAGTGAACAGATAAAGGTTTGTGGCCTGAGGGTGTGTGTGTGTCAGTGCAGATATGACTGTGCATTTGATTTCATAACACAGCGCTGCTTGTTGCTCTCCAGATGTGATGCGTCCAGTCGCTGCATCAATGCCTCCCTGTTCCTCTGACACACTGAGGAGGGGCTGATAAATAAATACCCCACATATCAGCCCCGAGTAATCGAGTACTTTTGCCCATCAGTAACATCAGGGAGAGCTTTCACACACATTTTATAAACTTCAGATCTTTAATCCGTCTCCTGTCCATGACTTTATTAATATATTATTGATCCTCATCCTCTTATAAAAGATAGCTAGCCTGATGAAGGCTAGCTAGCATGAAGAAAGATAGTTAGCATGATGAAAGATAGCTGGCATGATGAAAGATAGCTAGCATGATGAAAGATAGCTGGCATGATGAAAGATAGCTAGCATGGTGAAAGATAGCTAGCATGATGAAAGATAGCTAGCATGATGAAGGCTAGCTAGCATGATGAAAGATAGCTGGCATGATGAAAGACAGCTAGCATGATGAAAGATAGCTGGCATGATGAAAGATAGCTAGCATGATGAAAGATAGCTGGCATGATGAAAGATAGCTAGCATGATGAAAGATAGCTGGCATGATGAAAGATAGCTAGCATGGTGAAAGATAGCTAGCATGATGAAAGATAGCTAGCATGGTGAAGGCTAGCTAGCATGATGAAATATAGCAAGCATGAAGAAGGCTAGCTGGCATGATGAAAGATAGCTAGCATGGTGAAAGATAGCTAGCATGATGAAAGATAGCTGGCATGATGAAAGATAGCTAGCATGATGAAAGATAGCTAGCATGATGAAGGCTAGCTAGCAAAGTGAAAGATAGCAAGCATGAAGAAGGCTAGCTGGCATGATGAAAGATAGCTAGCATGATGAAAGATAGCTAGCATGATGAAAGATAGCTAGCATAATGAAAGATAGCTAGCATGATGAAG
>JAPTMU010000162.1:459750-484524 GCA_028583405.1 Pogonophryne albipinna
CTGAAGTGTTTCAGTCTGAAGTGTTTCAGTCTGATGTGTTTCAGTCTGAAGTGTTTCAGTCTGATGTGTTTCAGTCTGATGTGTTTCAGTCTGAAGTGTTTCAGTCTGATGTGTTTCAGTCTTAAGAGTTTCAGTCTGATGTGTTTCAGTCTGATGTGTTTCAGTCTGATGTGTTTCAGTCTGAAGAGTTTCAGTCTGATGTGTTTCAGTCTGAAGTGTTTCAGTCTGATGTGTTTCAGTCTGAAGTGTTTCAGTCGGAAGAGTTTCAGTCTGAAGTGTTTCAGTCTGAAGAGTTTCAGTCTGATGTGTTTCAGTCTGATGTGTTTCAGTCTGAAGTGTTTCAGTCTGAAGTGTTTCAGTCTGATGTTTTTCAGTCTGATGTGTTTCAGTCTGAAGTGTTTCAGTCTGAAGTGTTTCAGTCTGATGTGTTTCAGTCTGAAGTGTTTCAGTCTGAAGTGTTTCAGTCTGATGGGTTTCAGTCTGATGTGTTTCAGTCTGAAGTGTTTCAGTCTGAAGTGTTTCAGTCTGAAGTGTTTCAGTCTGATGTTTTTCAGTCTGATGTGTTTCAGTCTGAAGTGTTTCAGTCTGATGTTTTTCAGTCTGATGTGTTTCAGTCTGATGTGTTTCAGTCTGAAGTGTTTCAGTCTGAAGTGTTTCAGTCTGATGGGTTTCAGTCTGATGTGTTTCAGTCTGAAGTGTTTCAGTCTGAAGCCGATGTGTGTGAGTCTGTATGTGTGTGTGAATGAGTGTGTGTGTGTGTGTGAATGTGTGAGATGTTTCTCTGTGACCTGAAAGGTTAATTGAGTCTCATGTAATATAAATATGTATGTGCGTGTCCATGTTGATTTGTTGTTGTTTTGGTGGAGTTTTTGTTTTAGTACCTGCGTGTCGGAGGGATATAGTGTTCTGTGTGAAATCCAGAAAAACATCCAGAGGCTGTTTATGTTCCTGCGGGGCATGAAGACTGTGTTAATCTGATAAAAGGTTCAGATTACCAGGAGAACATTTAGAGCTGAAACTGTGCAGGATTAGACGGGGGGCCGTCGACCAATCAGAGCTCTGGGATTACAGCCCCGTTAGAAATACACCTTTTGTTTTTAAAACTTTCGAATATTCAGAAAGAATAAATATGTTGAACTCTTTCCCAGAAAGTTTCAATATATCAAGAAAAAGTTGTTATATTTATAATTAAAACATTTATGAAAATAATAATATTCTGGGATAAAAATATCCTAGAAAAAAATCAACTGTCAGATAAAAGACACACACACACACACACACACACACACACACACACACACACACACACACACACACACACACACACACACACACACACACACACACACACACACTGATTTTACCTGAATTTATGGTTTGGTTTTATCGTCTTTGTTAGAGACTTTTAAAGTGGAGCTTTATTTTGAAAGGGTGAGTTTGAACGACGGTCTGATTGAATGAGCTTTATTTTGAAAGGGTGAGTTGGAGTGACGGTCTGATTGAATGAGCTTTATTTTGAAAGGGTGAGTTGGAGCGACAGTCTAATTGAATGAGCTATATTTTGAAAGGGTGAGTTGGAACGACGGTCTGAGTGAATGAGCTTTATTTTGAAAGGGTGAGTTGGAACGACGGTCTGATTGAATGAGCTTTATTTTGAAAGGGTGAGTTGGAACGACGGTCTGATTAAATTAGCTTTATTTTGAAAGGGTGAGTTGGAACGACGGTCTAATTAAATGAGCTTTATTTTGAAAGGGTGAGTTGGAACGACGGTCTGAGTGAATGAGCTTTATTTTGAAAGGGTGAGTTGGAACGACGGTCTGATTGAATGAGCTTTATTTTGAAAGGGTGAGTTGGAACGACGGTCTGATTGAATGAGCTTTATTTTGAAAGGGTGAGTTGGAACGACGGTCTGATTGAATGAGCTTTATTTTTAAAGGGTGAGTTGGAACGACGGTCTGATTGAATTAGCTTTATTTTGAAAGGGTGAGTTGGAACGACGGTCTGATTGAATGAGCTTTATTTTGAAAGGGTGAGTTGGAAAGATGATCTGAGTGAATGAGCTTTATTTTGAAAGGGTGAGTTGGAACGACGGTCTGATTGAATTAGCTTTATTTTTGAAAGGGTGAGTTGGAACGACGGTCTGATTGAATGAGCTTTATTTTGAAAGGGTGAGTTGGAACGACGGTCTGATTGAATGAGCTTTATTTTGAAAGGGTGAGTTGGAAAGACGGTCTGAGTGAATGAGCTTTATTTTGAAAGGGTGAGTTGGAACGACGGTCTGACTGAATGAGCTTTATTTTGAAAGGGTGAGTTGGAACGACGGTCTGATTGAATTAGCTTTATTTTGAAAGGGTGAGTTGGAACGACGGTCTGATTAAATGAGCTTTATTTTGAAAGGGTGAGTTGGAACGACGGTCTGATTGAATTAGCTTTATTTTGAAAGGGTGAGTTGGAACGACGGTCTGATTGAATTAGCTTTATTTTGAAAGGGTGAGTTGGAACGACGGTCTGATTGAATGAGCTTTATTTTGAAAGGGTGAGTTGGAACGACGGTCTGATTGAATGAGCTTTATTTTGAAAGGGTGAGTTGGAACGACGGTCTGATTGAATGAGCTTTATTTTGAAAGGGTGAGTTGGAATGACGGTCTGATTGAATGAGCATTATTTTGAAAGGGTGAGTTGGAACGACGGTCTGATTGAATGCTCTGCAGGAAACTGGTTATCTGAAACTAAAACTCTTATCGCTGCTCTTTTCTCTCTTCTGCTCATTCCTGATATGAAATCCTCAGTTTTCAGAAACATTGTGAAGCCTTTAATTAGAGACGTTTTTAAACTCTGAGACGTTTTAATTGACACTATGCTCGTATGAAATATTTTCTGAAGGCCTTTCTGGTGGCGTGCAGATTCTGATCATCGAACGAAGAATTTCAAGTGTGTCAGCTGATGCTTTAAATAACCTACAGTTTAATAAGTAAATATCTTTAATAAGGAAAACTGATTTACTGTGCAGAGCCAATGAGAGGAAGGAGCTGCTTATCATTGTTTACTGGGTTTGGATTGAATATTCGTCACAGCATTTATAAAAAACATGATCTAATATAAAGTACATATACATAAACATTGAGGTAGAACTTGTGTAGCCCTGGCTCATGATGAGGAATAAAAGGCCTTACTCTTTTACTTCTTTATTCCATTTCACAATAAAAGCCCTAACACCAGAGGGAACTCAGATTCATAAATATAACAAAGAGTATGATGCTGAATCTATACAAAACCTTTATTGACAGAATGTTACCCCAGATTCACATCGCAGCCATATGAAGAGTGTGAAACCTTAAAAAAGGTTTTGAAGCCTCAGACTGTTCGCCCTCTTCAGTTAAAAAGAAAAAAATCAACTGTCAGATAAAAGACACACACACACACACACACACGCACACACACTTTCATTCGTCTGATCAGACGGCCATGTTAGATTAATCTACGATTTGATTCAAAATATTGAAGTTAATGATTTTATTGATTTAAACATTTGCTTCCCTTCTGACTCGTGGCGATAGCAGCATAGTGTTGAAAGGTGTTTTCTATAATAATGTTGCAGCTCTGAAATTAAAAAGCGTTTGCCCCCGAGGCTGGGATTTACAGGAACATGAAGGCAGCTTCAGAAACTGCTCTGTAGTAAAAACTGAGAAATATCTTTTATCATCAGCCACCAAACACAAAGACAACATAATGAGGCTTTTAATCTGAAGGAACCGGGGTCAGAGGTCAGATAAGAGGTAATGGCATCCTGCAGACAAAGCTCGACCTTCAGGAACTCTGATTCATTTTTTATCAGTTTCAGATCCTGAAGTTACCGGAGAACAGGAAAGCTGCTCTTTCTGACTGAATGAAGATCTTTAAACGTTTCAGTTCAAACAGAGAGACGATACCGCTTCAGTTTGAACGGAGACGTTACCGCTTCAGTTTGAACAGAGAGACGTTACCGCTTCAGTTTGAACAGAGACGTTACCGCTTCAGTTTGAACAGAGAGACGTTACCGCTTCAGTTTAAACAGAGACGTTACCGCATCAGTTTAAACAGAGACGTTACCGCTTCAGTTTGAACAGAGAGACGTTACCGCTTCAGTTTGAACAGAGACGTTACCGCTTCAGTTTAAACAGAGAGACGTTACCGCTTCAGTTTGAACAGAGAGACGTTACCGCTTCAGTTTAAACAGAGAGACGTTACCGCATCAGTTTAAACAGAGACGTTACCGCTTCAGTTTGAACAGAGAGACGTTACCGCATCAGTTTAAACAGAGACGTTACCACTTCAGTTTGAACAGAGAGACGTTACCGCTTCAGTTTGAACGGAGACGTTACCGCTTCAGTTTAAACAGAGAGACGTTACCGCTTCAGTTTGAACAGAGAGACGTTACCGCTTCAGTTTGAACTGAGAGACGTTACGGTTTCAGTTTAAACAGAGAGACGTTACGGTTTCAGTTTAAACAGAGAGACGTTACGGTTTCAGTTCAAACAGAGAGACGTTACCGCATCAGTTTAAACAGAGAGACGTTACCGCTTCAGTTTGAACAGAGACGTTACCGCTTCAGTTTGAACAGAGAGACGTTACCGCTTCAGTTTAAACAGAGACGTTACCGCTTCAGTTTAAACAGAGACGTTACCGCATCAGTTTAAACAGAGACGTTACCGCTTCAGTTTAAACAGAGAGACGTTACCGCTTCAGTTTGAACAGAGAGACGTTAACGCTTCAGTTTGAACTGAGAGACGTTACCGCTTCAGTTTAAACAGAGAGACATTACCGTTTCAGTTTAAACAGAGAGACGTTACGGTTTCAGTTTAAACAGAGAGACGTTACCGCTTCAGTTTGAACAGAGACGTTACCGCTTCAGTTTGAACAGAGAGACGTTACCGCTTCAGTTTAAACAGAGACGTTACCGCTTCAGTTTAAACAGAGACGTTACCGCATCAGTTTAAACAGAGACGTTACCGCTTCAGTTTGAACAGAGAGACGTTACCGCTTCAGTTTAAACAGAGAGACGTTACCGCTTCAGTTTGAACTGAGAGACGTTACCGCTTCAGTTTGAACAGAGATGTTACCGCTTCAGTTTAAACAGAGAGACGTTACCGCTTCAGTTTGAACAGAAAGACGTTACCGCTTCAGTTTGAACAGAGACGTTACCGCTTCAGTTTAAACAGAGAGACGTTACCGCATCAGTTTGAACTGAGCGACGTTACCGCATCAGTTTAAACAGAGAGACGTTACCGCTTCAGTTTGAACAGAGAGACGTTACCGCTTCAGTTTGAACAGAGACGTTACCGCTTCAGTTCAAACAGAGAGACGTTACCGCTTCAGTTTGAACTGAGAGACGTTACCGCATCAGTTTAAACAGAGAGACGTTACCGCTTCAGTTTGAACAGAGACGTTACCGCTTCAGTTTGAACAGAGAGACGTTACCGCTTCAGTTTAAACAGAGAGACGTTACCGCTTCAGTTTGAACAGAGACGTTACCGCTTCAGTTAGAACAGAGAGACGTTACCACTTCAGTTTGAACGGAGACGTTACCACTTCAGTTTGAACGGAGACGTTACCGCTTCAGTTTAAACAGAGAGACGTTACCGCTTCAGTTTGAACAGAGAGATGTTACGGTTTCAGTTCAAACAGAGAGACGTTACGGTTTCAGTTTGAACTGAGACGTTACCGCTTCAGTTTAAACAGAGAGACGTTACCGCATCAGTTTGAACTGAGCGACGTTACCGCTTCAGTTTGAACAGAGACGTTACCGCTTCAGTTCAAACAGAGAGACGTTACCGCTTCAGTTTGAACAGAGACGTTACCGCTTCAGTTTAAACAGAGAGACGTTACCGCATCAGTTTGAACTGAGCGACGTTACCGCATCAGTTTAAACAGAGAGACGTTACCGCTTCAGTTTGAACAGAGAGACGTTACCGCTTCAGTTTGAACAGAGACGTTAACGCTTCAGTTCAAACAGAGAGACGTTACCGCTTCAGTTTGAACTGAGAGACGTTACCGCATCAGTTTAAACAGAGAGACGTTACCGCTTCAGTTTGAACAGAGACGTTACCGCTTCAGTTTGAACAGAGAGACGTTACCGCTTCAGTTTAAACAGAGAGACGTTACCGCTTCAGTTTGAACAGAGACGTTACCGCTTCAGTTAGAACAGAGAGACGTTACCGCTTCAGTTTGAACAGAGAGACGTTACCGCTTCAGTTTGAACAGAGAGACGTTACCGCTTCAGTTTAAACAGAGAGACGTTACCGCTTCAGTTTGAACAGAGAGACGTTACCGCTTCAGTTTGAACTGAGAGACGTTAACGTTTCAGTTTAAACAGAGAGACGTTACCGCTTCAGTTTGAACGGAGACGTTACCGCTTCAGTTTGAACAGAGAGACGTTACCGCTTCAGTTTGAACAGAGACGTTACCGCTTCAGTTTGAACAGAGAGACGTTACCGCTTCAGTTTAAACAGAGACGTTACCGCATCAGTTTAAACAGAGACGTTACCGCTTCAGTTTGAACAGAGAGACGTTACCGCTTCAGTTTGAACAGAGACGTTACCGCTTCAGTTTAAACAGAGAGACGTTACCGCTTCAGTTTGAACAGAGAGACGTTACCGCTTCAGTTTAAACAGAGAGACGTTACCGCATCAGTTTAAACAGAGACGTTACCGCTTCAGTTTGAACAGAGAGACGTTACCGCATCAGTTTAAACAGAGACGTTACCACTTCAGTTTGAACAGAGAGACGTTACCGCTTCAGTTTGAACGGAGACGTTACCGCTTCAGTTTAAACAGAGAGACGTTACCGCTTCAGTTTGAACAGAGAGACGTTACCGCTTCAGTTTGAACTGAGAGACGTTACGGTTTCAGTTTAAACAGAGAGACGTTACGGTTTCAGTTTAAACAGAGAGACGTTACGGTTTCAGTTCAAACAGAGAGACGTTACCGCATCAGTTTAAACAGAGAGACGTTACCGCTTCAGTTTGAACAGAGACGTTACCGCTTCAGTTTGAACAGAGAGACGTTACCGCTTCAGTTTAAACAGAGACGTTACCGCTTCAGTTTAAACAGAGACGTTACCGCATCAGTTTAAACAGAGACGTTACCGCTTCAGTTTAAACAGAGAGACGTTACCGCTTCAGTTTGAACAGAGAGACGTTAACGCTTCAGTTTGAACTGAGAGACGTTACCGCTTCAGTTTAAACAGAGAGACATTACCGTTTCAGTTTAAACAGAGAGACGTTACGGTTTCAGTTTAAACAGAGAGACGTTACCGCTTCAGTTTGAACAGAGACGTTACCGCTTCAGTTTGAACAGAGAGACGTTACCGCTTCAGTTTAAACAGAGACGTTACCGCTTCAGTTTAAACAGAGACGTTACCGCATCAGTTTAAACAGAGACGTTACCGCTTCAGTTTGAACAGAGAGACGTTACCGCTTCAGTTTAAACAGAGAGACGTTACCGCTTCAGTTTGAACTGAGAGACGTTACCGCTTCAGTTTGAACAGAGATGTTACCGCTTCAGTTTAAACAGAGAGACGTTACCGCTTCAGTTTGAACAGAAAGACGTTACCGCTTCAGTTTGAACAGAGACGTTACCGCTTCAGTTTAAACAGAGAGACGTTACCGCATCAGTTTGAACTGAGCGACGTTACCGCATCAGTTTAAACAGAGAGACGTTACCGCTTCAGTTTGAACAGAGAGACGTTACCGCTTCAGTTTGAACAGAGACGTTACCGCTTCAGTTCAAACAGAGAGACGTTACCGCTTCAGTTTGAACTGAGAGACGTTACCGCATCAGTTTAAACAGAGAGACGTTACCGCTTCAGTTTGAACAGAGACGTTACCGCTTCAGTTTGAACAGAGAGACGTTACCGCTTCAGTTTAAACAGAGAGACGTTACCGCTTCAGTTTGAACAGAGACGTTACCGCTTCAGTTAGAACAGAGAGACGTTACCACTTCAGTTTGAACGGAGACGTTACCACTTCAGTTTGAACGGAGACGTTACCGCTTCAGTTTAAACAGAGAGACGTTACCGCTTCAGTTTGAACAGAGAGATGTTACGGTTTCAGTTCAAACAGAGAGACGTTACGGTTTCAGTTTGAACTGAGACGTTACCGCTTCAGTTTAAACAGAGAGACGTTACCGCATCAGTTTGAACTGAGCGACGTTACCGCTTCAGTTTGAACAGAGACGTTACCGCTTCAGTTCAAACAGAGAGACGTTACCGCTTCAGTTTGAACAGAGACGTTACCGCTTCAGTTTAAACAGAGAGACGTTACCGCATCAGTTTGAACTGAGCGACGTTACCGCATCAGTTTAAACAGAGAGACGTTACCGCTTCAGTTTGAACAGAGAGACGTTACCGCTTCAGTTTGAACAGAGACGTTAACGCTTCAGTTCAAACAGAGAGACGTTACCGCTTCAGTTTGAACTGAGAGACGTTACCGCATCAGTTTAAACAGAGAGACGTTACCGCTTCAGTTTGAACAGAGACGTTACCGCTTCAGTTTGAACAGAGAGACGTTACCGCTTCAGTTTAAACAGAGAGACGTTACCGCTTCAGTTTGAACAGAGACGTTACCGCTTCAGTTAGAACAGAGAGACGTTACCGCTTCAGTTTGAACAGAGAGACGTTACCGCTTCAGTTTGAACAGAGAGACGTTACCGCTTCAGTTTAAACAGAGAGACGTTACCGCTTCAGTTTGAACAGAGAGACGTTACCGCTTCAGTTTGAACTGAGAGACGTTACCGTTTCAGTTTAAACAGAGAGACGTTACGGTTTCAGTTTAAACAGAGAGACGTTACGGTTTCAGTTCAAACAGAGAGACGTTACCGCATCAGTTTAAACAGAGAGACGTTACCGCTTCAGTTTGAACAGAGACGTTACCGCTTCAGTTTGAACAGAGAGACGTTACCGCTTCAGTTTAAACAGAGACGTTACCGCTTCAGTTTAAACAGAGACGTTACCGCATCAGTTTAAACAGAGACGTTACCGCTTCAGTTTAAACAGAGAGACGTTACCGCTTCAGTTTGAACAGAGAGACGTTAACGCTTCAGTTTGAACTGAGAGACGTTACCGCTTCAGTTTAAACAGAGAGACATTACCGTTTCAGTTTAAACAGAGAGACGTTACGGTTTCAGTTTAAACAGAGAGACGTTACCGCTTCAGTTTGAACAGAGACGTTACCGCTTCAGTTTGAACAGAGAGACGTTACCGCTTCAGTTTAAACAGAGACGTTACCGCTTCAGTTTAAACAGAGACGTTACCGCATCAGTTTAAACAGAGACGTTACCGCTTCAGTTTGAACAGAGAGACGTTACCGCTTCAGTTTAAACAGAGAGACGTTACCGCTTTAGTTTGAACTGAGAGACGTTACCGCTTCAGTTTGAACAGAGATGTTACCGCTTCAGTTTAAACAGAGAGACGTTACCGCTTCAGTTTGAACAGAAAGACGTTACCGCTTCAGTTTGAACAGAGACGTTACCGCTTCAGTTTAAACAGAGAGACGTTACCGCATCAGTTTGAACTGAGCGACGTTACCGCATCAGTTTAAACAGAGAGACGTTACCGCTTCAGTTTGAACAGAGAGACGTTACCGCTTCAGTTTGAACAGAGACGTTACCGCTTCAGTTCAAACAGAGAGACGTTACCGCTTCAGTTTGAACTGAGAGACGTTACCGCATCAGTTTAAACAGAGAGACGTTACCGCTTCAGTTTGAACAGAGACGTTACCGCTTCAGTTAGAACAGAGAGACGTTACCACTTCAGTTTGAACGGAGACGTTACCACTTCAGTTTGAACGGAGACGTTACCGCTTCAGTTTAAACAGAGAGACGTTACCGCTTCAGTTTGAACAGAGAGATGTTACGGTTTCAGTTCAAACAGAGAGACGTTACGGTTTCAGTTTGAACTGAGAGCCGTTACGGTTTCAGTTTAAACAGAGACGTTACCGCTTCAGTTTAAACAGAGAGACGTTACCGCATCAGTTTGAACTGAGCGACGTTACCGCTTCAGTTTGAACAGAGACGTTACCGCTTCAGTTCAAACAGAGAGACGTTACCGCTTCAGTTTGAACAGAGACGTTACCGCTTCAGTTTAAACAGAGAGACGTTACCGCATCAGTTTGAACTGAGCGACGTTACCGCATCAGTTTAAACAGAGAGACGTTACCGCTTCAGTTTGAACAGAGAGACGTTACCGCTTCAGTTTGAACAGAGACGTTACCGCTTCAGTTCAAACAGAGAGACGTTACCGCTTCAGTTTGAACTGAGAGACGTTACCGCATCAGTTTAAACAGAGAGACGTTACCGCTTCAGTTTGAACAGAGACGTTACCGCTTCAGTTTGAACAGAGAGACGTTACCGCTTCAGTTTAAACAGAGAGACGTTACCGCTTCAGTTTGAACAGAGACGTTACCGCTTCAGTTAGAACAGAGAGACGTTACCACTTCAGTTTGAACGGAGACGTTACCGCTTCAGTTTAAACAGAGAGACGTTACCGCTTCAGTTTGAACAGAGAGATGTTACGGTTTCAGTTCAAACAGAGAGACGTTACGGTTTCAGTTTGAACTGAGAGCCGTTACGGTTTCAGTTTAAACAGAGAGACGTTACGGTTTTAGTTTAAACAGAGAGACGTTACCGCTTCAGTTTGAACAGAGACGTTACCGCTTCAGTTTAAACAGAGAGACGTTACCGCTTCAGTTTGAACTGAGAGACGTTACGGTTTCAGTTTGAACAGAGAGACGTTACCGCTTCAGTTTAAACAGAGAGACGTTACGGTTTCAGTTTAAACAGAGAGACGTTAAAGTTTCAGTTCAAACAGAGAGATGTTACGGTTTCAGTTCAAACAGAGAGACGTTACGGTTTCAGTTTGAACTGAGAGCCGTTACGGTTTCAGTTTAAATAGAGAGATGTTACGGTTTCAGTTTAAACAGAGAGACGTTACGGTTTCAGTTCAAACAGAGAGACGTTACCATTTCAGTTTAAACAGAGAGACGTTACCGCTTCAGTTTAAACAGAGAGACATTACCGTTTCAGTTTAAACAGAGAGACGCTACCGTTTCAGTTTAAACAGAGAGATGTTACCGCTTCAGTTTAACCCTGTGTTGGAAACTGAAGGCAGCATCTCCCTAGTTCTGTGTTGGACCCTGAAGGCAGCATCTCCCTGGTTCTGTGTTGGACCCTGAAGGGAGCATCTCCCTGGTTCTGTGTTGGTCCCTGAAGGCAGCATCTCTCTGGTTCTGTGTTGGACCCTGAAGGCAGCATCTCCCTGGTTCTGTGTTTGACCCTGAAGGCAGCATCTCCCTGGTTCTGTGTTGGTCCCTGAAGGCAGCATCTCTCTGGTTCTGTGTTGGAGCCTGAAGGCAGCATCTTCAGGGTCAGTCGCAATTTTTACAGGCTCCCACTGCCTGTTAGCATCTGGCATCTGTTAGCATCTAGCTCTCCTGCTCACAAAGATTTAGCCATCCCTGCTTATACAAGTAGTGGTTTTAGTTGTCTGCGGAGGCCAACTCCCACCTGTCGAGTACGGCTGTACTGTGGTATTTTTCCTCCGGAGACGTTGCGAAGAGACGGAGCGGCTCCACCTGTTGCTGCCTGCGATCTGCGATCTACTGAGGCCTGCTCGTCGCGGAGAGACGGAGCGGCTCCACCTGTTTGCTGCCTGCGATCTGCGATCTACGGAGGCCTGCTCCCACCTGTAGAGTACGGCTGCACTGGAGAGGTTTTTACCCCGGAGTCGTCGAGGGGAGAGACGGAGTGGATCCACGCTTCGGGCTTGGCCTGCTTCCACCGGGCGTGTGCTGCTGTGCGGAGGAGGATTTTACCACGGCTGGGGCCTGCTTTCCACCTGTCCTGGTTCTGCTGTTGCAGAGGCCTGCTTTCCACCTGTCCTGGTTCTGCTGTTGCAGAGGCCTGCTTTCACCCCGGGGATACCACGCTGCTGCTTTCGTCTGTCCTTTGCTGCTGTGCTGATTTTGCTCCAGGAACATCGCGGATACTGTGTGCTGGTCTGGGAAAATGGCCCATATCAGGATTCTGCTGTGCCTGTTAACTGTTTTGGACTATGAGAAGATCTCTAGTCATTCTGAGTAGTCTACTGGATTCAGGTCTGTTCTGCCACCCGCAGTGGGCATCCCCTGCAAAGGTTCGGATGTGTTGCACAAACAATTACCGCTTGCCTTGTCACAGTCAATCTGCTCGACAAAATATGTTTGTCTTTTTTGTTTTCCTGCGATGATGGTTCTTCAGGACTGCTTCTTAAGCTCAAATCACACTCTCGCAGACTTTTCCGGTGATTCTAAAGTAGATGACAATGTATGTGTGTCGCTTAAGAGGAAAAGATGCCTGTTTTTTTTGTTGTTATTACTGTCAGAAAATGTACAACCTAACCCTGGTCCGCCCAGTAGTAGTAGTCAGATCGCTACTCCTGCTGATTTTAAAGCTAGATCTGGGTTGGGTTTCATCCACTTGAATGTGCGCAGTCTGTTAGGTAAACTAGATTTTGTCCGCATTTGGGCGAGCTTGACTGACGCTGACGTCATTGTTTTATCAGAAACATGGCTAAACAAATCTATTTTGGCCTCTGACATTGCCTTAAATGGTTTTAATGTGTATCGTACCGACCGGCCTAATAAAGGTGGTGGCGTTGCCATTTATGTTAAGAATAAGTTCAGTGTAACCACATTAGTTTCCAAATCTATCAGTAAGCAATTAGAATTTTTAGCCTTAAATATAGAAGTGGCAAAGGGTCAACAGGTCATGGTGGTGGGCTGTTACAGACCCCCCTCAGCTGTCAAAGACTCCTTGTCTTCGCTAGCAAATCTTTTATCTCAACTAGACTACAAGGAAATAGTGCTACTTGGAGATTTTAACTGGGACTGGTTAACTGCAGTGTCAGAGGATTTTAAAAACCTTTGTATCTCTTTAAATGTTACTCAGATTGTTGACAGTCCTACTCGCCCTAACATTAAGTCCCCTAATAAATCCTCCCTAATTGATCTCATTCTAACTAATGCTCCCTATAAATATTCATCTGTGGGAGTATTTGCGAATGATCTGAGTGATCACTGTGCTGTAGCCACAATTAGGGACACTAAGGTCCAAAAGGTTAAACCTCGTATTATCATCAAGAGAGACATAAAACATTTTGTGGAGCAGGGTTTTGTACATGATCTGTTTGGGTTTGATTGGGGAAAAATCGATCTGTGTGCTGATGTAGAAACTGCATGGTCTTATTTTTATCTTGGTTTTATGGAAATTATAGATAGACATGCACCCCTGCGTACATTTAGAGTGAAGGGACGAGACAATCCTTGGTTTTCTGCTGAACTGTCCAGTCTCCTTCATGAGAGAAACAAGGCCTGGGCAAAGGCTAGGAAATCAGGCTCAGAGGTAGAATGGCTGCGTTTTAGGCAGCTAAGGAATAGCTTCACTTCACATGTCAAAAGTGCTAAATCTAAGTATTATCTGTCAGTAACCATAAAGAATCTGAATAATCCTGGAAAATTCTGGAAAGCCATAACATCGATATCCACCGGTGATATCCGTAATGAGCTACCTCCGTGCCTTACCACAGCATCTGGCTCTATATCGGACAGGGCTACCATGCTAAATTACTTTAATGAGCATTTTGTGTCCTGTGGCTCTCTGTTTCATTCTGTTTCTAATTCTGCTTCTGTGAACACCACAGTCGGTGACTCAGAACAATGTGGTCTGGAAAACCCTTTCAGTTTTACTCCTTTTACTGTTGATGTTGTTCGTGAAGTCTTAACCAAGCTAGATCCTAAAAAGCCGGCTGGTCCGGACAACGTAGAACCTTTCTTTTTAAAGATAGCTGCAGATTTTATTGCTCCACCTCTCACTACTCTTTTTAACCTCTCCCTCAGCACGAACAAAATCCCAAAAGTATGGAAGTCAGCGTATGTCCTGCCTTTGCTAAAAGGAGGGGAGGCCACCTTATTAAACAATTATAGACCCATCTCTAAATTGTCAGTTCTGGCTAAGGTTCTTGAACGCCTAGTGAGTGAACAAGTAAAGGAGTTTTTATGTACAAATTACATCCTGTCTAAACATCAGTCAGGCTTCAGAAAGCAACACAGCACCATCACTGCCACAATGAAAGTGGTAAATGATATTACGAGTATTTTAGATAATAAGCAGAGTTGTGCAGCTCTATTTGTTGACCTGTCCAAAGCGTTTGATACCGTCGATCATCACATCTTAAAGCAGAGGCTTCTCAGTATTGGCATATCCAGCCATGCAGTGGGTGGTTTGTAAACTACCTCTCTGAAAGGTCCCAATGTGCTCACTTTGATGGGCTGTCTTCTGAGTGGTTAAACATCACTAATGGTGTACCACAAGGTTCAGTTTTAGGTCCGCTATTATTCTCTATCTATATTAATAGTTTAGGTGAAAATGTCGAAGGAGCAACCTTACATTTTTATGTGGACGATACCGTGATGTACTGTGCAGGTCCCTCGATTAACGAGGCTGTTGTTAAATTACAGGCTGTTTTTAACATTATTCAGACTCAGCTCTCTGAGCTGAAGCTTCTTTTAAATGTGGATAAAACCAAGGTAATGCTCTTTTCTAAAGCTAAAGCTAAAAATACACCGGAGACTGCTTTGGATATTGTAACTACGCAAGGAATACAACTTGAAGTGGTTACCTGTTACAAATACCTGGGTATCTGGCTTGATGACTGTCTCACTTTTAAACTTCATGTAAATAACCTGCTTAAAAAGCTGAGGGTTAGGCTAGGTTTCTTTTACAGAAATAAGTCCTGTTTCTCGCTTGAAGCCAGGAAAAGGCTCTGTGACCTTTTTACCTGTGCTGGACTATGGTGATTTGTTAAATATGAATGCACCTGCCAATTACCTGGGCAAGTTAGATGCTGCGTATCACAGCGCACTGAGATTGTTGACAAACTGTAAAGCACTTACGCATCACTGTACCCTGTATACCAAGGCGGTTATGCCATCACTTACTGTACGGAGGCTCAGTCACTGGTACTTTTTCATTTACAAAGCCATGTTGGATAAACTACCATCTTATATCTGCTCCCTGATCTCTCTGCGAATTGAAAGTACTTATTGCCTGAGATCGCATGCTGTGGTTTTATTAAATGTGCCAAGTGCTCGGACTGTCTTAGGGAAGAAAGCTTTTAGATGTGCAGCTCCACTAACATGGAACAGACTGCAAAAAGAATGGAAAATTACCAAGCTAGTACCACTACATGTTTTTAAAGCTCGGTTGGATGCTACAAAATCAGATGCTGTTGGTACCTGTACATGTGGTTAAATTTGTAAATTGTAATCCCTGTACATTTTGCTGTATGATGTCCTTTTGTTGTTCTGTTGTTTATGTTTTTATGTCTTCTTGTGGAACCTACTGCTGCAGGTCTCCCTTGAAAAAGAGATCATTGATCTCAATGGTATTTTACCTGGATAAATAAAGGTTTTGAATTGAATTGAAATCTCCCTGGTTCTGTGGTGGACCCTGAAGGCAGCATATCCCTGGTTCTGTGTTGGTCCCTGAAGGCTGCATGTCCCTGGTTCTGTGTTGGTCCCTGAAGGCAGCATCTCCCTAGTTATGTGTTGGACCCTGAAGGCAGCATGTCCCTGGTTCTGTGTTGGTCCCTGAAGGCAGCATCTCCCTGGTTCTGTGTTGGTCCCTGAAGGCAGCATCTCCCTGGTTCTGTGTTGGACCCTGAAGGCAGCATCTCCCTGGTCCAATGGGATTTTTCCATGTGATTTTTGATTATGTCAGAAACAAACAAACGTTTATAAAACGTACAGCTTTAGTTTAACCCTCTTTATGATTTCTGAAGTCACAATAGTGCGATATAGTTGAAGAATGGCTGTAGTATAGCTTTAATAATAAATACAATGACAACAGGAGCAGAAACACCTGAAGAAGAGCTGAGGGCCCAGCTAATGCTAACTGGGGGCTTGGCATGGAAAACTTTGGGAGACCAAAGTGTGTGTGTGTGTGAACAGGAAGTGTGTATTGTTTTTTTTTTTATCGTAAATCAGATGAATGCAGGTCTCTGCCAACACTGTGACAGAGTGCATTATGGGAACCAATGGGAGGCTTTTATTTTGTTATCCATTCATGTTTGAATAAACCGGATATTTATTCACTCACTGTCAACAGAGAAAATATTAATATTAATAGGAAGTGTCAGCATGTAAGGAAATACACTACATAATGAAATGATTAGCTGACATTAAAAAGAGAAAGATGGAAATTAGAGAGAGGACACATTGTGAAGAATACACACACAAAGAAAACATGAAAACACCTGGTCTGTGTGTTTGTCTCTGTCAGTCTGTCTGTCTATCTGTCTGTTTGTGTGTGTGTGTGTCTGTCTCTGTGTGTGTGTGTGTTATCATTTGTCAGGTCACTTTAGAGAAGTATATAATTGTGTGGTCTGACGCAGCTCTCGGGTGGACTGTAACTGCCACTGCGTCTGAAAACTTTAATTATTTATTTATAATAAAGTATTCCTCACATGTTTTTGCTGTGAAAATATAATATAGTAATGCAAAAAAAACATGTACAGTACCAGTCAAAAGTTTGGACACACCCTCTCATTCAATGGTTTTAGTTTATTTAAAAAATGTTCTACTTCGCAGATTAATACTGAAGACATTTGAAAGAACACATATGGAATTATCTAGTGAACAAAAAAGTGTTAAAAAATCCTGAATACCATTTATATTTTAGATTCTTCAAAGTTGCGCCCTTTTGCCTTCATGACAGCTTTGCACACTCTTGGCTTCTCTCAGTCAGCTTCATGAGGGTTATGGTTATGTTTTTTAAATATCTCATGGACTTCCCCAGAGTGTATTTACAGGGGGTAATACAAGAACAAATATCAAATGCATTTATTTACAGTGCAGAACTGCTCTCCACATCAGGCACATGTGCACTCCTATATCCCCTGATAATAGTGATACTAATGAAACTATTTAGAAAACAATGAAGAGTTAACCAAGGTCAAAGGTCAGCCATGTTAATGGATGTGTGCAGTGCTTTTTGGTGCCTAGAATGGCACTAGAATCAGGCAGAAAGCTGACATTGCAGGTGGGTGCAGTAGAGTACATGATGATGGAGCACAGTGCAAATGGTTCACCTGGGTTGCTGTGTGTATATTTTAAGATTTTTTGAATGTTAAGGCAGTGGGGCCTTTTGGGAGTCTGTGGGGTTAGCCTACCGCCGTGTTGTTTTTCTTGAAAGCCTTTTTCTGGAGTTCTGAAACTTTACACCAGTGTACCAGGTATGCCAGGGAAGATGTGCTGTGAATATCAAATGCGTCAGTCGTATACTTTATTTTCTATGAATATTCTTTGACTTGGATGTTCAGAAAGCGCTATAGTTGCAGAAAATAGCAGATTCTGAATAGCACATTTGAATAACTTTTGATAGAGCGCGCCAAATCCTCCCCCAAATTGAGCACAGTGTGTGTTTACAGGGGGTGCTCCATAGAAAAATATATCCACTTTGGAGTGGATTTAGGGGACAAACGACACATCAAATCATATCTACAAATCGAGCCGAAGCTAACAAGCATAGTCTCGACTGCCTAGCATGCGGGGAAATGGCGTGTTGAAAGAGAAACCTTAACGGAAGGTTTTGTCATGTTTTAAGCCGTGACCTTGAACATTAGGTGGAGCAAAGGGATCAAACAACATCTACTCTTCGAGCCGGTTCAAACGAGACCATGCTCAAAGACCTCGGACCTTCCTATGCGCCGGGAGATTCGTATGTAGTCTCTAGGAGGTTATGGTTAGGGTAAGTGGGTGGGGTAAGGGGTTGGGGGCACTGGTAGTTTAGTTTAAAATGTGAATATCATGCGCTACGAGGTGGGCATGGATAGAAGACTTGCTCTGGGTGATAACTTGGGCCCCAGCCTACATTTGTGTGACATTTGAGCTACATGTTTGTGACATTTGGGCTGCCTTGGACTTTGAAAACTTGAAATGGCCATAAGTCATTCCAACGGGTGGGGATCCACACCCCACTTGGTGTGTGCGTTGCCCCCACCCCCCTCAAGGTGCACAGCGAGTTTGAAGCAAATTGGTACATTTTTCAGATGTACTAGGATAAGGGTTAGGCGTTAAAGATTTTGAATCCTGTCACCGTGAGGCGGCGGCAGGATCGGTTGCACTCTCCATCGTTGTCACACATCAAGGCATGTTCTTCTCTCATTCAGGCCCCTGGGATACACTGTGTCGATTCTGGCTATCCATTGCCTCTCACATCTACGTCTCTGGGCCACAGACCATCTGTAGTTAGACTCCAGGACCGCTGCTTGAACGGATTGCCATCCATGAAGCAGGAAGTGAGTAACTAATGGAGTAAGTGTGTTTTTTCTTCTGAAAATGTTATATTTATGTTGAGTGAACCGTATAGAAATAGTATTACCAGTTTCACCCACATACTGTAGTCCACAATGTTTACATGTAATACGGTATACACAGTTTTTAGATTGTAGGCTGCCCAGATCCTGTGTTTTATAAACATTGTTGTTGTATTTGCTGCACAACCAGATTAGGTGCTGAAAAAATTCCCCGTGAGCCCTGGATTTTGGGGTCAACATGGGTTGTATCTTTGCTTTGACCAAGTAAGATTGCAGGTTTCTGTTTTTCCTAAACGCTGCAATTATACTGTGGTCTTGTAAAATGTCAGTTTTTCCTATAATGTTTGGAAAGTTGGATTTTATAACTCTGACTAGTTTAACAGCTGACTGGGAATATGTAGTGATAAAAGGCAATTTGGAGGAGATCAAAACGGGTTTAGTCTGTTGAAACGTTCTAAAGCATGTTCTTAGAAAGGAACGAGTATACCCTCTAGAGGTCAATGCTCCAAAAAGCGTTTTGGTGGCCATTTTGAAATCATCTCTGTTACTGCATATTCTATGGAACCTCAAAAGCTGTGATTCAACTAATAAGTGTGCTTCAGATGGTGGCTTGTTCTGTGGAGCAGGGCGTGGGTGTCTGTCTCTTTAAAAAATACTTTAGCATCCAATTTGTGTGTTTTATGGAAGTTAATTCCTTTGAATGTGGTGGTGTCGAGGAAATCCACTGAGGTTCAGCTGGTGACGGATTTTAGTGAGATGGATTTGTTGTGGTTATTCAAAGTGATAACAAATGAATCAAAATCCTCCTTTGAGTGAGACCACACACCCCAGATGTCATCCAGATATCTGAAATAATAAGTGGGAGTCTTTTGGCAGGAGGACAGGGCAGATGTTTCCCACTGTGCCATAAAAATGTTCGCATAGGCCGGAGCAAACTTCTTCCCCATAGCAGTGCCTTTAGTCTGCAGGAAGAACTCTCCATTAAATTCAAAGTCATTACGTGTCAAATGTATCTCTAATAATTGCAGTAATTCCTTATCTGGTCTTTTTTTATCGAATATGTTTTTTATGGCTTGTATGCCTTCTTGGATATCAATATCTGTGTATAAGCTATCTACGTCCATCGTGAATAAAATGGCGTCCTGAGGTATAATGAGTTGTTTAATTCTTCTTACAAAGTCGTATGTGTCCTTTAAATAGCTTGTGTGGGTGATGGAAAGAGGATTGAGATAAAAATCAATGAACTCGGCCGTGCGGTAGGTCTCGCTGCTGCAATCAGATATTATGGGTTTGCCAGGAGGAATTTCATAAGGTAAGGACCATTTATGTCTTTCTTTGTGTATTTTCGGCAGCATATACAATAGTCTAGCCCTGGGTTCAGAGGTGCTCGATATAAACTTGATTTGTTTAGCATTTATGAATTTTTTGTAATATAGTGTTTGTAAAATCTTGACAACTAATTTAATTGTGTCCAGATAAATCGGTTTGTCCAATTTAGAATAGTAATTAGTGTCCAATAATTGTCTATATCCCTCCCATAGGTACTGGTCACGGTCCATAACAACCACTACACTACCCTTATCGGCTGGCTTAATAATGAGATTTTTATTATTACTGAGTTCCTTCAGTGCTGCGGCCTCATCTGGACTGAGGTTCGGTTGGAGCCGATGTATCTGGAAGCTGCTATCAAAATGGTTGATATCAGCCGCGATGAGAGTAGTGAGTTCCACCGGAGGTGTGCCAGCGGAGGGAACCCAGTCCGACTTGGGAGTAAATGGAGGTGGGTCAGAATCTTTTTTGTGTTGAAAATATGTAGCTCGTTTCAATCTCCTGTGGTACTGTTGCAAATCCCATCTGCCTTG
The DNA here is from genome assembly GCA_028583405.1 of Pogonophryne albipinna. Classification (NCBI taxonomy): domain Eukaryota; kingdom Metazoa; phylum Chordata; class Actinopteri; order Perciformes; family Artedidraconidae; genus Pogonophryne; species Pogonophryne albipinna. Next base: position 479,997 of record JAPTMU010000162.1, read on the forward strand.
CTCCATAATATTTTTGTTGCTGCCTTTAGTAGGGATGACATTTAAACCTCTGTTTAATAGAGTGATCTGCGGGTGAGTCAATGTAGCCTGTTTGGCTAATATTAAAACATTTGTATTCCCCTCCTGTACAGGCAGATTTGAGGGGACATTTAGTTTACCTGCTCACACCAGTTTTGAAGCATGGGTTTTTCGGTAGATCGAGTCCAATGGACATTATCCTTTTCGGTCCAGAATGATGCACTTGGCAGCTTTGATATGTGCTTTTGATGCTTTGTGATGTACTCATTTAAAATGGACCAAATGTTTTTGTTCATTATGTGGCAGAAAGTGTGAGTAATTAATAACAGGTATCCAGATTGCTGCCCGTGGGATCCTCAACTTAGCAGCTCGGACTGCTGCCTGCAGCTGCTTCACGGTGGTCTGCTTGACTTTATTTGATCTATTATTTAGTCCAAATGATAAGATCACCTTCTCCACCACAGTGGAAGAAGTGGCCCTTTTGATAATGGCCTCGGCATGTCTGAAAGTAGCCCCCGGGTAACTCTCAATTTGCAGCTCATTTATGGTGAATGGTGGGAGTCGTGCTAAATTGGAGTCCCCCATTATTAGCCATTTTTTGACAACACTCAAACTCCAGTCCTGTAATTTTTTGACTGTGTTGAGGTGTCTTTTAGGTCTGCGGGTTGGTGTAATTGGCTCAGGTAGTGTGGGTCGTGACTGCCGCACTGTGTTCATTTGCAGTTGGCTCTGGAATGCCGCGCAAGGCTGCGTGTCGCAACTGGGGACCGAGAAAGGACGGGACAACTAGGGTGTTGAGGGAGCGTTGCTGGTACCAGAGCGTCATCCAATTCTTCCAGCGACAGATCCAAAATGGAATCCTCCTCAGTGACCACACATGGGTTGAAAGGAGGAGGAGGAGAGTGAGCAGGAGGCTGAGGTGTCAAACTGGGTACCCGCTTGCCCCTCGGTGTCAAGCTAGGAAACCGTCTAGTCCTCTGTGGTTTAGGAGCAGGTGCGGTAAGTACCGTGCTGGGGGGAATGAGGTACTCTGTTTCAACCTCCACTATAGGTGGACAGTCCCCCTTTGGGTCTGTCATAGTGGAAGTAGTGTTCACAGTTTTTGTGGGTGATGTGTGAGGTGCCGGGGTCTGTGAGGGGGAACCAATGTGTGCAGGTGGAGCATGTATTTGTGCCACACTTGTATTTGCAGAAGGACACACAGCCGTGGGCCTTACACTCTGTTTGGGCTGTGCAGGTGTGGCTACTGTTCGGTCGTTGTAATACTGGCGGTCATCTGGCTGGTAGTAGCGATTTCGGGAGTAATTATCCTGTGGTCCCTTGTAGCCGCAACGTTTATCACGACCACATCGGTAATCCACCACAGTCCAATCTCCGTTATCATCGTGACTCATGACCAGAAATGTGTTGTGCCAATAAAAAGCTCTGATGGCTTGCCTTGAAAGTTAAATCTTTTTTTGATATTTTTTTATTTTCTTTAAGGTGTTTTATGTTTTTTTCAAAGAAATAATTAAATAATTAAAAAAATGTGATCGTATTGGAATGTAACGTATTAACAAGCCTTATACTTGCAACGTTTCGGTCCAAAAGGACCTTCTTCAGGCTGGCTTGTTGAAAATGAGAGAGAGCTGTGCATGTGTGCCTCTCAACTTCCGAAATAGGGTAAGGGAATGCTCCGGTTTTGGGACAAAATTAACATGGGATCACTCCGGTCATTGTACGTACTTCGTCTCACTGGAATATTAACGGTCAGATTGAATACAACATCGACCCAATTTCTTTTTTGAAAGTGACAAAACACTGTTTCACACATTTAAAAACACTTAAACAATTAAACAATGTTTACCCAGGATTCAGGCACCTTCCCTGGCTTGTAAAATGCGGTGATGCGCCCTGGAGGTATCAGACTATTTAAAACATGTATACCCAGGATTCAATCACTTTTCCTGGCTTGTAAAGTGCTGTGAAGCAGCCTGTTTTCTGGGTGCAGTCTGGGTGCAAGAGCCATGTGCTGCAAGGATCTCTCTGGGTGCGCTCTGTGAGTCTCACACCCCGCTTCTCTCTGGCTGCTCTCTCCCTCTATTCACAGCACTTTTCCCCAGCTTTCAAAGACTTATTGCTGGGTGGAAGAGCCATGTGCATCACCCTGGGTCTCTGCCTGTGTGCCTGTGAGTGTGAGACCCTGCTAACAACAGTGACTCTGCTGTACTTATCTTTTTGTACATTTCATGAGTCAAATGTGGATGAAATGGACAGTTTCCTGTACATTTCATGAGTCAAATGTGGACGAAATGGACAGTTTCCTGTCCATATGTGTATATGTCCATAGGCTGTGTATGCAGTCAAATGCGCATTGGAATTAAAACAGTTTAATGCACTTTTAACACTCATGTACCCACGATTCAAGCTGCTTTCCTGGGTTACAAAGTGCTGTGAAGCAGCCTGTCCTCTGGGTGCAGTCTGGGTGGGAGAGCCATGTGCTGCAAGGAGCTCTCTGTGTCTCTGTGTGTGAGTCTCACACCCTGCTTCCCTCTGGGTGCTCTCTCTGTATTCACAGCACTTTTCCCCAGCTTTCAGAGACTCATTGCTGGGTAGAAAATCCTTGTGCATCACCCTGGATCTCTGCATAGGTGCCTGCGAGTGTGAGACCCTCCTTACAGCAATGAACCTACTGCCAGCATTACGAACATATTAATCAGGCGTTTTAACACTTTTTTCCAAGAAAATTATTTACATTCACTATCATGGGGCTATATAAATGAAATTCCGGGTCATTCAGAGCACAATTGTACCTTTTACTATTTAAATGTATTTGTATTATATATTTTTGGGCTATAAAAGTGACATTTCTGGGTGACTTTGTCAGTTTATGGAGCTTAGTCCACAATTCCCAGAGGTTCCAGGCCGAATTTATGAGCTCATAGGTGGCCTGCCATGCGCCCCCACACGTGGAAAGAAGAAAAAAGTAAAGAAAACGGTAAATTATATCTTAAAATAATCAAAAATGATTATTGAAAAAACGACTAAGTGCCAACGGAGGAGGGACTCAAAAAAGCTCAACCCTTCGGCGCTTTGGGCAGAAGCCCCGGACACTTTTTCACTCCCCCGTTGCATTTTACAACGGAGAGGGGAATCGAGGCCTCCCCTCCTCCGTCAAAAAAATTCGTTCATCATTTTCAAGCTACCATCTGCACGATATCGGAAACCCGGTTTTTAAGAGCACTTAGAAAAAAAACTGCTGTGTCAGTTTATGGAGGAATGCATCGGTTCCATGTGTGCTCTGGCTCGGATACAATTTTTGCATGGAGACCCCCCAGCATGGTTCTTACCAAACTTTAAGTTTTTGAACTGGTCTCTGGAGGAATGCAAGGGGAGTTGTCAGGGGACTCTACCCGCCTCATGAGACAATATTTTCGGATACATTTTATCACTTTTAGCCATTTTTTATGGTTCTTCAAAAAGTTAACTCAGACTTTTTCTGACTCTGGAGGAATGTAAGGAGAGTTGGCAGGGGACTCTACCTGCCTTATGAGACACTATTTTCGTATACTTTTTTTCCATTTTCACCCCTTTCTATGATTCTCCAAAAAGTTAACTCAGACTTTTTCCGACTCTGGAGGAATGTGAGGAGAGTTGTCAGGGACTCTACCCGCCTTATGAGACACTATTTTTGGATACTTTTTTTCCATTTTCACCCCTTTTCTATGGTTCTCCAAAAAGTTAAGTCAGACTTTTTTCCTGATTTCTCACTGATCAAATGGCAAACGCAACCCGCCATCGGAGGGCCTCCGCCGGCCCGGCCACGTGCCGGTACTCTGGCGGTCGGTTCCTCCGAACTGCGGGTTCTTCTCGTCTGACCTCACTGATCGAATGGCAAATGCGACCCGCCATCGGAGGGTCTTCTCCCCCGGTCCACGTGCCGGTGAACTGGCTGTCGGTTCCTCCGAACTGCGGGTTCGACTCTGATGGCCGGGAGGGTGTGCTGCGTGGGGGTAACCCTGCATGTCTCTTACCGACCGGGCCGACCGATATGAAGCGTTTCCAAGACGAACCGTCTGACTCAGGGGTCCCACCACGGGTTCTGCAGCGGGGTGGAAGTTCCACCTCCCCACTTCGCCGCGGAGTGCCAGGTAAACATCAGTTTCTCTAATCCTCCACTGTTGCATAGCGGCCTTAGTCAGCTGTGGCATTCAGCAATTGGCCTTGCTCCGGGCACCAGTTCCCTCGGGGACCACGGCTCGGTGGCTTCACATGATATAGGGTCGACCCTACTTCATAACAGGCTACCTGTTTGATCCTGCGTAACAACCACATATGCTTGTCTGCAAAGAGGGAACTGCCTGGTCCTGCCCTCAATCTCAATCTCAATCTTTATTTATTTATATAGCACATTTAAAACAACCTTCAGTTGACCAAAGTGCTGTACAGGCAGTAACTACAATATTAAATAACCCAATGGGAGTACAATAATAAAACAATAATTAAAAACATAATAAAAAGCACAATAACT
>JAPTMU010000162.1:485524-498927 GCA_028583405.1 Pogonophryne albipinna
TCGCAAGTTTTGGTTGTGGCGGCCACTACCCATTCCTCTGAACCCACAGGCTGCATTTCAATGTAGTAGCCATTAATTCTGCTGCCTCCATCATGGACTGGCTTCTCCCAGGAGAAAGAAGCAGAGGTTTTGGTCACTTCAGTCAAAGTGACCTTACCCACTGATAGTGGAGGCTCTGAGGTCTTAACTGCATGTTCGGTCTCAACTGCCTCTCCCACGCCAAACTCGTTCTCTGCTAAGATTCTGAAATAGTAGATAGTTCCCTCAGTAAGACCTGTGACACGATAGCTTGTTTTTGTGCACTTGTTCTCCACGTTAGAGTAAACAATCCTGTTGGACTCACGCTTCTCAACCAGGTAATTCTTGATTCTTGCACCGCCATCAATAAGAGGGGGCTCCCATGTGAGGGTGACACTTTCCCTCTTAATGTCTTTTACTGTCAGATTCACTGGGGCACCTGGAGTGTCCAGAACTTTGACAGCAACAAAGGCAGATTTGGTGCCAGCACTATTTTCCAAGTTGAGGATGTATTTTCCAGCATCATATCTGTCACAGATGTCAATGGTTAGCAGTGTTTGTTCTTCACCAGTGTCTATCTGAGCTTTAGAGGTCAGTTCTCCGCCATCCTTGGCCCAGCTGATCTCCGGAGTAGGACGGCCCTTGAATGGTATGCAGATTCTCATTGAGCCTCCTGCACGGACAACTATTCCCTTCCTGAGCACTGCATCCAGAATCACCTCTGGAGGATCAATCTTATCTAAAGGTTTAATGACACCCTCAATCTCTGTGGGCTCACCAACACCAAGCTTATTGATAGCACATATGCGCACCTTGTACTCCTGGTGCTCAATCAACTTGGTGATGGTCAACTTGGGATCCTTAACTCCAGAGGGTGGGGTGCATAAGCTCCATTCCTCCTCCTCAGCCTTGGTTATTTCCACAGCGTATCCTTGAATCTCACAACACCATCATAGATAGGACGGTGCCAAGCCAGACTGATGGTGTCCTTAGTAGTGCTGACCACATGGGCGTTGGAAGGACAGCCCGGTTCAAAGCTTGGGTCACAGGCTTTCGTGTAGGGTAAAGGTGGGCTAGGCTTACCCACTCCAGCTGCGTTCTCAGCAGATACCATGAACTCATATTCATGGTCCTCAGTCAGACCAGTTACTCTGAAACGCAGGTCTGTCACTCTGCGTTTGTTGCACTTGGTCCACCTCACTCCAGCTCTGTCTCTTTTCTCAACAATGTAACCAACAATCTCACTGCCTCCATTGCTCTCAGGGCGGTTCCAGCAGACGGTCATGGAGTCCCTGGTAATGTTAGTGATCTCAAGCTCCTGAGGTGAGCTAGGGGTAACGAACGGATTTCTCATGATAACTGGCACTGATTCAAGAGGCTCACCCAAGCCATATTTATTGACAGCCATGACTCTGAAGATGTACTCATTGCCCTTCAACAGTTTGGTAACCTTGAACATGGTAGCACCACAGTCACTGGAAACAACAGTCCATGCCAGGCGGCTGGTTTCTCTCTTCTGAATGACATAGGTAGAAATGCCAGCTCCTCCATCATGCCTGGGTGGCAGCCATGACAGTGAGCACTTCTCCTCTGTGGCATTGCTGACAGTAAGAGGTCCCTCTGGTGGGCCGGGTCTGTCCAGGACCTTCACACTGAATGGGACAGTCTTTGATCCAGCCACATTAGTCAGAACAAGTGTGTACTGTCCACCATCCACTCTAATGGCATCCTTCACAGCAAGCAAAGCCTTAAAGTCTGTGTTTTTGATCTCAGCTCTTGATGAGTTTTCAACTTCAACAGATCCCTTGAACCACTGAGCTGTGGGGATGGGCTTTCCTCCAACACTTGCCTCCAGATTGAAATTCTCTCCAGCATTGATAACAATTGTCTGGTTGTACATAGAATCGGTCTCATACTTGGGTGGGTCGACTTCATCCTTGGCTGTGATGGATCCCGTGCTTTCAGAGGGCTTGCTGATAGCACCAGCTCCATTCCTTGCAATTATTCTGAAATCATATTTGTTGTCTTCTGTCAGGCCACTAACTGTAAATTCGTGGTCAAGGACGTTTGCAAAGCTAGCCTTCATCCACTTTCCTTCGGGAAGGTCACGCTTCTCCACTACGTAGCCAGTAATTAAGCTTCCGCCATCATACTCTGGAGCTGTCCACCTCAGCTTCACTGAGTGCCTGGTCACAATCACAGCCGCAGGGCGGCCAGGAGGATAACATGGGTCACGAGCTACATAAACCTCAGAGACTTTGCTGCATTTTCCAATGCCAACAATATTCTCAGCATAGACTCTGTACTCATACTCAATGCCTTCTTCAAGAGGAGTAGATTTGTACCTGCAGTCTTGGATTAGCATTTTGTTGATCTTGGTCCAAAGAATGCTGTTCTTCTCCTTTCTCTCCAGATGGTATCCCAAGATGGCACTGCCTCCATCAGTTGGAGGTTTGTGCCACTCAACCACCATAAAGTCTTTAGAGTACAAAGACACAAATGGTGTGCCTGGTGGTCCAGGCTCCTGGAACGGATACTGTGCCAAAACAGGCTCTGAATCAATTGCATAGCTCTTTCCATATTTATTCTCAGCATAGATTCGGAACTGATATTCACTGCCTGTTTTCAGATTGGCCACTTTTAGACTCGTTCTGGCCACAGTTGCAGAAACAACAACCCAGTTGGTTGTGGTTGTGTCTCTCTTCTCAACCACATAGTTGGAGATTGGGCAGCCACCTGTATATGTAGGAGGTTCCCAGGTCAGAGTTAAACTCTCAGCACTGACATCCTCCAATTGTACAGGGCCTGTTGCTGGGCCAGGTTTGTCCAGGGTTATCACTTCAATAGTGGCATCCTTGGAAGCCATGGCATTGGCAATATTGATGCTGTACATGCCTCCATCATCCCTTGTTGCATCTTTTATGGTGAGAGTGGTGGTACGTGCAGAGTCAGTGATATTGACTCTGGTGGTCTGCTTAAGGGCTGCTCCATCCTTGGTCCAAGTGATGGTAGGCTTTGGGTGACCAGCAGTTGGGACCTCTATCTTGAGGTCATAACCCACCTGGACACTGTAGGTGCTCATTTTGGGTCTAACAGAAGGCTCAATCACAAGGTCCTTAGCTAAAACAGTCTGAGCCAGTTGTCTGGCATCACTTTTGCCCTTGTCATTTACGGCAATCACTCGAAACATGTACTCCTCTCCCTTGCGAAGGTTTGTTACTACAGTCTCCAGTGACTTTCCACTAGCACACAGAGACCAAGCTTCACTATCCTTAGCTGACATTTCGACTTCATAGTAGCTGATTCTACTGCCACCGTCATGTTCAGGCTTCTCCCAGGTGAGAGTTACAGTTTTAGAAGTGACATCAACAACACTAACTTTACCAGGGGGCTGAGGCTTCTCGGATACCTTAACTGGCTCTATAGTTTTAGCAGGGAGACCCACACCATATTCATTCTCAGCCACGACTCTGAAGAAGAAGATTCCACCCTCTGGAAGTGGCTCAACTTTCCAGGTCATCTTGTTGCAGGTTGTGATGGTAGAATAGACTTTCCTGGTGCTCTCACGCTTCTCAACAAGATAGTGCTTAACCTTTGAACCACCATCCAGAATTGGAGGCTCCCATGTGAGAGTAACAGAATTCTTGGTAATCTCTTTCACCATGAAGTTAGCTGGTGGACCAGGTGAGTCCAGGACTCTGACACTAATGAATACTGACTTCACTCCACTGGCATTTTCTGCAGTCAGTGTGTACTTGCCAGTATCAAATCTGTCAACATTCTCAATGACAAGTGAAGCATAGTTGCCTGTATTGTCAATCATGGCAGTCTCCTTAATCTCGCCCTCAGCCTTGCCCCATTTCACCTCAGGAGCTGGACGACCTCTCACAGGAACGAACAGCCTGAGAGTGCTTGCTGATCTTATGTTGATCATCTTTCTCATATCAGTATCAAGGTCAAGATCAGGAGCTTCAAGCTTCTCCTCCAGAAGAATTTTCCCTGGAACGTCAGCATGCTCCCCAACTCCAACTTTGTTGATAGCACACACTCTGAATGTGTATTCGTGCTTCTCCAGAAGCTTTTTTACTGTGAACTTAGTTTCTGTGATTCCAGTTGGAGGAGTGCACATAACCCACTCATCGGATATTTGATTGCAGGCCTCAACAATGTATGCCTGAATCTCACAGCCACCATCATAGATAGGTTTACCCCATGTCAGGGAGACAGTGGACCTGGATGTGTCCACCACCTTGGGGTTGTTTGGTGGGCCTGCTTTGAAGATTGGATCCAATGCTTTGTAATACACTGTTGGTTCACTAGGTGTGCCAACACCTCCAGCATTTTCAGCAGAAACTCTGAATTCATAGCTGTGGTTTTCAAGCAACCCTGTGACTCTAAAGCGGAGCTCACTAACTGTACGCTTGTTGCATCTGGTCCATCTCACACCATCCTTGTCACGTTTCTCAACAACGTATCCCTGGATAGAGTTTCCACCATCACTAGTTGGTCTCTCCCAGGTCACCACCATGGAGTCTTTGGTGATTGTGGAGACTTCTACCTCTTTTGGTGCGTTGGGAGTGACAAATGGATTTTTGGCAATCATGGCTTCAGATTCCAGAGGCTCACCAACTCCATATTTGTTGACTGGAATCACTCTAAAGATGTACTCGTTACCAGGAAGTAGTTTTGTGATTTTCAGGTTCAGTGTCTGAACTTTTTGTTCAACTGCTGTCCAAACCAGTCTGCTGGTTTCCCTCCTCTCAACAATGTAATGGGAGATATCGCTTCCTCCATCTTGGAGAGGAGATTTCCAGGCAATGCTGCATTTCTCATTGGTGACCCCATAGATGGAGATAGGGCCATCAGGTGGACCTGGTCTGTCCAGGACCTTGACATTGATGTTTACTGATTTCTCGCCTCCAACATTTTTTACCAGCAAGGTGTACTGACCTCCATCAACACGGATTGCTTCTTTCACAGTTAAGTGAGCTTTAAAGTCTGTGTTCTTGAGCTCTAGGCGTGCTGCTTCAGCCATCTTTTTACCTTCCTTTAGCCAGGTCACTGTGGGCACAGGTTTGCCATAGATGGCAGCCTCAAGACTGAATGTCTCGCCAGCATTTAAAACCACAGCCTGGGAGTATTTAGATTCTAATTCGATCTTGGGTGGATCAACCTCATCCCTGGCAGTAATTTCCCCAGTAGTATCAGAGGGCTTGCTGAAGACACCTGCTGAATTCCTGGCGATGACACGGAAGTCATAAACCTGATCTTCAGTAAGTCCTGTGACAACAAATTGTGTCTTCAATGACGTTGGCGAAACTGGCCTTCATCCAGCGGCCAGATACCTTCCTTCTTCCTCAACCACATAGCCTGTGATCATGATGCCACCATCATACTTCAGGTTTTGTCCATCTGAGTGTCACTTGCTTCTTGTTACAATGACAGCCTCTGGTTTTCCTGGTCTGTCACAAGGATCTCTTGCCACTTGCATTTCACTCAGTTTGCTGACTTTGCTGAGGCCAACAATGTTCTCGGCATAGATTCTGAATTCATACTCAATACCTTCCTCAAGACCAACGGCCTTATATCTGGTGTCTGGGATTATTTGTTTGTTCTGTTTCACCCACATTAAACTGTTTCTCTCTTTGAGTTCCAAGTGGTAGCCCAGAATTTTGCTTCCACCAGCAGTGCTGGGTTTTTCCCATACAACCACCATGCTCTCCTTGGTGGCTGACTGGACCTCAACAGACTTGGTTGGCTTGGCAATTCAAATGGATCTGAGCAACAATTGTCTCAGAGAGCAGGACTGAGGACTTGCCATATCTGTTCTCTGCAGCAATCCTGAACTGATACTCAATTCCAGTCTTCAGACGGGCTGCCTTGATAGTGGTTCTGGCCACAGTTGCTGACACAATCTGCCAGTTTGTGGTAGATGTATCTCTCTTCTCAACAACGTAATTGTTAATGGCACAACCACCGTCATACTCTGGTTGATTCCAGGACAGGACCACGCTGTCAGCAGTGACTTCATCCAGCTTAATTGGGCGGGTTGGTGGACCAGGCTTATCTAGAACAACTACATCTGATGTCTGCGGATGCGTCTCCAACAGCGTTGATCAGTTTGATAGTGTATGTGCCCACATGCATCTCTGCAAAGCCTCCTTGATAACCAGGTGAAAGGTTTTTGTCTGATGCTTCAGCATTAACTCTTGTTGTCTCCTTAAGAGCAATGCCATCTTTGAGCCAAGTTGCTGTAGCCTTGGAAATGCAGCATATGGTACATCTATCTTCAGATCATCTCCTGCTAGCACAACTGTATGTGGTGAAAACCATTTTGAAGGTTGGTGTGATAACTAGGTCTTTAGCCACCACAGGCACACTAAGAGGACGTGGGTCACTTACTCCCTTTTCATTAGTGGCTGAGATGCGGAACATATACTCCTCTCCCCGTGTGAGGCCAGTTACAACAGCCAAAGCGGTCTTTACCACCATGACCTGGGTCCACTTTTCACTGCCTTTACCCTGCATCTCAACATATAGGCCTGAGATTCTGCTGCCACCGTCGTGGTCAGGTTTTTTCCCAAGATAGTGAGACGCTGGAGCTGGTAACTTCACGAAGGGTAACTTTGCCTGGTGGAAGAGGCTTCTCTGACACTTTAAGTGGTTCAACAGTCTCCACTGGGAGGGCCAACGCCGTATTCGTTCTCAGCCAGGATTCTGAAGAAGTAATCTCTTTCCTTCCTCAAGGTCTCCTATTTTCCAACTAGACTTATGACAGCTAGCACAGACTGTTGAGTAGGCCTTTCTGTTTGACTCACGCTTCTCCACAATGTAGTTGCGAACTCTGAGCCACCATCAATGAGTGGTGCATCCCAAACCAGGGAAACTGAATCTCTAGTGATGCTCTTTGACGATCAGATTCTGAGGCGGCTCCAGGAGTTGTCGAGCACCCTGACATTAACATAGGCTGTTTTGCTTCCTGAGGCATTCTCTACAGTTACCAGGTATTTGCCTGCATCAAACCTGTCAACATTTTCTACCTGAAGAGTAGTGAATGATGAGGTGATTTCAATGATGGCTTTGTCCAGGGATTCTCCATGCTCCCTCGACCATTTAACTTCAGGCACAGGTCTGCCCTTAATAGGAACAAAGAGTCTGAGTGTGCTACAGGCTCTGATGGCAACAACCTTACGCAGCTCTGCTCCTAGTTCAATCTCTGGAGCAAGCAGTTTGTCTTCAGCCTTGGGGGTTCCAGGAACAGCAGCGGGCTCTCCAACTCCCTCACAAATTAGTGGCACATATGTTTATTTTGTAGTCTTGGTTTTCCTTCAAGTTGGTAATAGTGAAGGAAAGTGGCTGTCCATCCCTTCTTGGGAGTGTGTATTGTCCACTCATCCTCCTCAGGCAGGCAGGTCTCCACAATGTAACCAGTGATTTCAGAACCACCATCATATACAGGCTTGTTCCAGGCAAGGGTGATGGATGATTTGGTTGTGTCCAGCACTCTTGGGTTCCCTGGAGGTCCAGGCTGGAAAATGGTGTCTTCGGCTTTGTAAAATGGACTGGAGGGACTAGGCTGACTTAGACCAGCATTATTTTCTGCAAAAACTCTGAATTCATATTCATGTCCTGGTGTGAGGCCCGAGGCCTTGAAACGCAGGTCAGTGACAGTCCTCTTGTTACATTTCACCCAGCGCATGCCAGTTTTATCCCTTCTCTCAATAATGTAGGTGTTCAATCTGCTGCCTCCATCGTGTTCAGGGCGTTCCCAGCAGACGACCATGGAGTCCCTTGTAATGGTGGTGACTCGTCAGGCTGCTGTGGGGGGTCGCTGGGGACATAGGGGTTGGTGCAGATGATAGCTTGAGACTGCCAGGGGCTCACCCACGCCATATTTGTTAACAGCCATGACTCTGAAGACAATATTCATTGCCCTTCAGAAGCTTAGTGACCTTGAACCTGTTTGCATGAAGTTCTGTGGCCACATTGTCCATGGCCAACCTACTTGTCTCTCGTCTCTGTATGACAAAGTACTCGATCTTGCGCCGCCATCATGTGATGGATGCAGCCAGTTAAGGACACATTTCTCAGCAGTGACGTCAGTAACAGTGGAGGGAGTCTGGTGGTCCGGGTCTGTCCAGCACCTTGACATTGAAGGTGAACTTGGCAAAGCCCGCGGGATTGCTGGTAGTCAGAATAAAGACACCTCCGTCCTTCCTCAGGGAATCTTTGTTTGTAAGAACTGTGTGGAAATCAGTTGACTTTATCTCCAGCGTGCCTGTATCCAAAAGCTCCTTTCCTTCCTTGGTCCATACCAGAGATGGAAGTGGCCTGCCAGTAACATTGGCCTCCAGCTTGAAACACTCTCCTGCCATAACAACAATAGTGCTGCTATACGATGAGTCAACATCAAGCCTGGGTTCTTCCAGGGTCATCTCTGCATGTAATTGCCTCCGATGACTGGGATGGAGCACTAAGAGCACCAGCTGAATTTCTGGCAAACACCACGGAACTCATAAGTAGCATCTTCAATCAGACCACTGACAGTGTAGATGGTTTCTAGGATGTTGTTGAAGTTGGCTTTGAGCCAGCGTCCGTTGGGCATCTCTCTCTTCTCTACTGTGTATCCAGTGATGGAGAATCCACCATCTCCCTCCGGTCTGGTCCATGACACAGTCACCTCATGTCTGGTGACATTCAGTGCCACAGGTCTGCCTGGTGGGTCGACTGGGTCCAAAGCATACACAGCTTCACAGGGTTTGCTTGGTTTGCTGAGACCGGCCATGTTTTCAGCAGTAACACGATGTTCATATGCAATTCCATCAACAAGTCCGGTTGATTTGAAGATATTTCCAACAACAGAACCTTTGCTAATCCTCTGCCACAGAATGCTGGTTTTTCTCTTTTCTGTCGACATGATAGCCAATGAGGACACTGCCTCCATCAGAGGAAGGCTCATTCCAGCTCAGAGTCATTGCATCCTTGTTGAAAGATGTGACCACAGGAGTGCCTGGCTGGCCTGGCACATCAAATGGATAGGCAGCAACCACTTGCTCAGAGACAATGCATGGTCCAATGCCATATCTGTTCTGGGCCTTGACACGGAACTGATATGTTGTTCCAGTGTTGAGTTTGGCTGCTTTGAATGTGGTGCGGATAACTGTTGCTGCCAGCTCCATCCAGGAAGTACCAGTAGTGTCCCTCATTTCAACAATATAGTTGTTGATAGGAACACCTCCGTCATTCTCTGGTGCCTCCCAGGACATGAGAACATAATCACATGAGACTTCCTCCAGCTTGATGGGTCCAGTGGGAGGACCGGGAATGTCGTGGACCAGGACTGTGATTGTCTCAGTCACTGTACCCAGCATGTTTCTTTCCAGTCACGGAATACGGGCCTCCATCGCTCCTCTTGATCTCACCGATGTTCAGGATAGTTAATGTTGGTGTGGTTTCAACGTTGATTCTTTGTGTCTCCTTGAGCGCTATTTCTCCCTTCTTCCAGGAAACCACAGGTCTGGGTTTGCCAAGAACAGGAATCTCCACCTTGAGGCGGTCCCTTGCCTTGGCAATGACCGTCTTCTGGTAGATTCCACGCAGGTCAAAGGAAGGAGCTGAAGTCTGCTCTTTGATAATGGCAGGCCTGCTCTCACGTGGGTCGCTCCTGCCTGATGCATTGACGGCCATAATGCGGAATGTATATTCTGCACCCTCGACCAGATCTGTGACAGTGTAATCCAGAGCCTTGATGGCGGCTGAATGGACCCACTCCCCATCTTCTTCTGGGATTCAATAACGTATCCAGTGATCAAGCTGCCACCATCGTGCAGGGGTTTTGGTCCATGACAGGCTGGCGCTGTCAGCTGTCACATCAGTGACGTACAAGTTCTCTGGTGCAGAGGGGGGACTGGGACACCCTGATTGGCTCAGGGGATTCAGCGGGTTCGCCTATGCCCAGGTCATTCTCAGCAGAGATACGGAAGTAGTAGTATGCTCCCTCCTCAAGGTCTGTAAACTTGAAGGAACACTTCTGCCATGTAGTGCTGAGCACTGTGTAGGCCTTCTTGGTGGCCGCTCTCTTTTCAATAACGTATCTATGGATCTTAGAACCACCATCGATAATGGGGATTTCCCACTGGAGGGTGATGCTGTTCTTAGTGATCTCTCTAGGTATGACGTTAACTGGTGGTCCTGGAGTGTCCAAAACCTTCACATTAACAAAGCCTGTCTTCTTTCCGCAACATTCTCAAGGCAAAGGTTGTACTTTCCAGCATCGTATCTGGTGCACTCAGGAACAACCAGGAGGGTGTAGGACTCTGTGGTGTCGATGTGTGCACGTTGTTTCAGGTTGCTATCATCTTTGCTCCAGGTTACTTCAGGAACGGGACGACCTCTAATTGGTACAAACAACCGGATTGAAGCACGGCATCTGACCACCAGGGTTCTCCTGCATTCAGCATCCAGCTCAAAGTCTGGCAGCGACTCTTGGTCCACCAGTTCAGTCACATTCTCAATCTCTGCAGGCTCACCACTCCCTCTGAGTTTACAGCGATAATCCTGAAGTAGTATTTCCCTCCTTTCTGAAGTTTGCCAATAACGTATTCTGTAACTTTCACTGGATACGGTGTCTCTACCTCCCAGTCATCATGACCTTCCTTTTTGTACTCAACAGTATATCCATCTACTTCAAGACCGCCATCATAGTGGGGTTTGCCCCAGGCTAAGGAAGCTGTGGTTTTGTGGTGTCTGTGAGTCTGGCGTTGGATGGAGGTCCAGGGGGATCTAATCAACAAGAAAAAGCAGGAGTTAAAAAAAGGGAAAGTAAGTGCTCAATGATGGGACTTTTCGGCATATGCAACTTTAAATTGAGTTCTGAATTATTTGATGAGTCCAGTTTTACTTACAGACAATGTCTTTGGTCATCACAGATGCCGATGGCTCACTTGGCTCCCCAAATCCAGCCTTGTTCTCTGCAGTCACTCTAAACTCATACTCTACTCCTTCAGTCAGGCCTTGCACCTTAAAACGCAGGTCAGGGACTGTCCTCTTGGAGGCCCTCACCCATCTCATTCCTTTCCTCTCTTTCCTCTCTACACTATATCCTCTAATGTCACTTCCACCGTCTTGTACTGGTCTCCTCCATGAAATGGTGACAGCATTCCTACTGATGTTATCAACCTCTGGGATTGAAGGTGGTCCTGGTGCACCTGGAGACACAAACAAAGAGCATGTGTCAGGTATGCCTTGAATTACTCAATCCTTTAGTTCCATTAATAAAACATCATAGAGATATAAACACAAAAAACATGTAAACTTACGGAAGCTGTCAATCATTTTTACTGGACCAGATTGGTTGACGTCACCAGTGCCAATCTGGTTCACGGCACACACTCTAAAGATGTACTCGTTGCCTTTGATCAGTTTGGCAGCTATATGTCTGCAGTCCATGATGTTTTCTGCTACCTTGGTCCACTGCAGGCGGCTGGTCTCTCTCTTCTCCAGGGTGTAGGACTTGATGGAGAAGCCTCCGTCCTCGTCTGGTGGCAGCCAGGTCAGAGTACACTTCTCAGCGGAAATGTTACTGGCTTCAATGGGGCCTGGAGGTCCGGGCACGTCGAGGACCTTCACCTTCACGCGTTCTTCCTTAATGCCGAAGGGGTTGCTGGCGGTGATGGTGTACTCTCCGGTGTTGTTCCGGCTGGCGTACTTGATTGACAGAGTGGAGGAGGTGGGGGTTGTGGTGATGGAGACGATCTCAGAGCTCTTAAACTCACGGCCTCCCTTGGACCACGCAGAAGTGGGGAGAGGTTTGCCCAAAATCTTGGAGGCTCTGATCACGATGGTGTCCCCTGCCTTCACTGAAACGCCGTCCTTCATGTCCGGGTCAATAGTGATGGTCGGGGGCTCTGCGCAGGGAGGATTGAGTTGAATTTAAATAAAAAAGATTGCACATGTTTTGAACTACCTTACTAAGTTTACTGCTAAGCTTACCGTATTCATCCCTGCAAGCCACGAGCTCAGTGGTCTCTGAAGGAACACTGATAGCTCCAGCAGAGTTCTTGGCCTTGACCAAGAACTGATACTGAGCTCCCTCCGTCAGGTCGGTGACGGTGAAGGCACAGCCCTGGATTGTTGACGTGATTGGCCTTCAACCAGGCCTTGCCGCCAGCCTCTAACTTCTCCACCATGTAGCCGATCAACTTGTGGCCGCCATCATATTTGGGAGCGGTCCACATGAGAGTGACCGTGTTCCTGGTGATGCTGATCACTTCAGGCTTACCAGGAGGATCTGACAGGACAAAAAGTAAAGGTGTTAAAAAGTGTTTCAAAGTCTAAGACTGTGGGTTTCCCTAAAGCAGTCTGGAGCCCCCTGAGAAGACGCGAGAACTCCAGAAAAAGGGTAAAAAACAGCATTTTTAGTTTTACCATTCAATATTCAGTATTCTAATCACAAGAAGAATGTTGTTGTCCCTCTAAGAGAGGAAACAAATAAAAGCTGCTAAACTCACCAATAGGATCAAGGGCAACCACAGCCTCTGTGACCCTGCTTGGTCTTCCGAGGCCGGCCATGTTCATGGCCATCACTCTGAACTCGTACTCCAGTCCTTCGATCAGGCCGGTGACTCTGCAGTCCCTCAGTCTCAGAGGAGTCTTCGTCGCTCGCTTCCACATCAGGCTGTTCCTCTCCTTAAACTCCACGTGGAACCCTGCAGAGAACCCACAAGCTCTGATCAGGACAATGCTATTAAACTGATTTATACCACATACATCTGTTATGTTTCCTGTTTAGGCTGTAAAGGGAGACAGTAGAGGCTAAGTTTTACCAGTAATTGGGGATCCACCGGTTTCCTTTGGATCCATCCAGGTCAACATGGCCATCTCATGGCGAATTTCTGCTATTACTGGAGGAGCAGGAGCCTCGGGCACATCTGCAGGGAGCGGAAAAAGAAAGGGAGGTGAAAGAATTAGGAAAGGAATAAGGAATAAACCACAGAGACTCGTTAAAGTCTTGTGCCAGGTTATATTCTTCAGATGTAATGGTAGAAAGACGCCTCAAAACGTTGTTCCTTAAGGGGAGACACTACATACACAAATAGACAAAGTTAGTAGAAGGAACTCCTGAAGGTGGATAATGGATGTTTCCTTTCCACACATCTCAAAAGAAGATGTGTTATGGAGGCACAATAACCCAAAGGACGTGATACTCACTGAAGGGATGCTGTGCGATGACGGGCTCGGACCTCAGGCACTCGCCCACCCCGTACTTGTTCTCTGCGAACACTCTGAAGATGTACTCCGTGCCGTCGTGCAGCCGGATCACCCTCATGCTGGTCTTCTGAATAGCGGATGCAACCGTGGCCCACTTGTTGTCCGTGGTCCTTCTC